>JBBPMW010000837.1:0-13745 GCA_038090535.1 Tylopilus alboater | reverse complement strand
CGAGGGATGTTTCAGACACTGGAACGTATGGCAGGAGCCTGCCATCCCGCGGACTCACTCGAAAATACCACCGTCGGTGTATCTAGAAGGAATGCTGATGCAAAACGGGAGTGACCTAACTGCTTCTCGGGTGCAGCCTTATTTTATTTCCGAGTTGTACGTTTGAGGTGATACGATCAGGATACTAAATGAAGGCCACGAGCTCTGGGCGCGAATGGCTGTTACAATTCAGTGACTTTCTTAATTGCAATGCTCTTATACCGCCAAGTTCCGGCCTCATCCTATTCTTGCACGTTGAAACGTCGTCCATCCTTGGTTCGAAACAGGTCCTCGGAATTAAACAGTTGGCACATCGGAGAGAAGTTGTAATTGCGAGGCAACTATAGCACTGAGTCCGGGCCTCAACACGTTGCTCGCGGGCTCCTGCCGCTCGCTTTTTCTTTGCTCGTCATTCGACAGCTAGACATCGCCGTCAAGTCATGGCCTCAGACTTACAATCTGCTTATGAGATTATCTGCCTAGCTCACTATGCATCGGATCCGGTACGGTCGTTCGCACCTGCGATCTACAATTCGTCTCGTCAACAAATGCGGTCATGACGATCGTTGCTGTCGGATACGACTGCTGTCAGTAATGTTTTGTTCATGGTATCCTTCTCATTTTAAAGTGATTATTGCAGTCGATAGACTACGTTTGGGTACGGCAACCATCTAGCACACAAGTGTCGCATTCTGTCAATTATGCTGCACAGATCTGGACCTGCGTCTCTACGGTGTTCGTTTTAGTGAGTAAAAGGCTGAAGAAACGGTGCTCTGCAGCCCAGACTGACTTGGGCCGTTCGATAGATCTATTATCTTGGTCTTTGTATACGGTGTTGTAACGTACAGCATGTGATCATAATGATGGTTAAGTCTAATCTTTGTGGATTCTGTGTGGTGAAGAGTACACTGAGAATGGCTTACAATACCTTAAATGTTGAACGAGGTTACCTGATGCATATGCCTCGTCTTCTGATGACTTTGGTGTACAATCATCTCGAAAGAGCTCTGTCCGTGAGATTCAACCTTGTTTCTGCAGATATTTTGTACAACCAAAGGCTGCTCATCGCCAAGGAAATGGCTAGTGTCACGACTGCGACCTTGCGGAGGTGTGAACTTGAAGGTTTCCAGCTCCCATCATGCAGGCATTAATACATGGTGGTCACGGTCGTAGTGGTAGGACGTGGTGCACATGCCAATATCGCGGGAACTGTCTACACAGGCCGCCAACGCCTGTCATGCACAACCCGAGCGTGCAGGGGGTAACTATTGATGGAGAGCCATCCCTTTCCGGGTAGCATCAATTTGATAGAGGTTCACTGTGGTCAGGTTGATGACAAACTCGATGACTCGTGGTGCTGTGCCTGAGACGATCATGAGGGAAAGAAGCCAGTCGATGGGCATAACCGGCAATGTTGTCAACCTGCCAGCGAGTATGGAGCAGGAGCGAATGCTATAGAAAGTGGCGCGGAGCATGCCAATCAAGGAAGCGTCGTTCATGGACTGGCTTCGAATGTCGCCACAGAATGGTAGAGCAACCTGTCGAGCTGGTCATGATCGGCATAAACCTGTAAGTGGAATATATTCCGTAATTAGTGCTAAACGGTTTAACGACTTGAAGATTATACACTTGCCAAGGTCCCACCGTCCCTTCCCACCGTCACCGCTCGCACATTAGACATCACATATCGATACCCATGTACGAAAGCTGAGTGTTGCCGATGGACTATGAGTCAACGTGGCTAAATGAATCCGTGTATACGAGATGGACCCGAACGAAGCACACATAAGTACATCACCAGCAGAAAAAAACGCAAACACCTCTCCAATCTGGGATGAAATGCACATCGTTATTCCATCGCAGACTCGCTGTCCTGCGACAAAGAAGCAACGCCAGAAACCGACAATTCTTGGTGGACCGTATCCCGTGACGCTGAGATGAATGGCAAGAACAAATTTTCTGTGTCAAATTTAATAGGCTGCTTCAGATCGAATGGTCTCAAGCGCGGAGCGTGGGTTGGACCCCGTAACTCATGATGCGGTTTAATTTTGGGTTGGGACGCACCGACCATTGACAATCCTAAGACGTTCTTGCTGGAGCCCTGTGCGAACACCACGAACTTTCGCAATGGTTTCTGTCCTGGTACACCTCGTGGATCAATGGAAGGTGAACTCTTGAAGTCTAAACGTGTTCTCACCAACATCGGGCTTGCGAAATACCACTTGATCTGTGTCGTTGTTCTATGTCCTCGTTTAGTCACGCACGTCCTATTAGTTCTTCGTCTTCAATACACACAAGGTAGTCGGGACATTGCGGTGTGGCAAGTATCCGGTTTCAAGGAACGGTCACGGTGATCTAAACTGTAGTTTATATTTATATAATTACAGTCGGATCCACCAGAAACTTGGTGGCAGTACAACGGTGGCAGTTCAACGTTCAATCTTTGGATGTCGTTCGTGTGCGTGAGCTGAGGTCGATGGGTGATGTACAGAGAGTGTAAGGACGAGAAAGGGTGAGGGCGGGCGGCAACGCGAGGCGCTGTCCGGCTCCACGAACTGTCCTGGGCCGTTGGTGAGCTGCAAGGGTGGGTGGGAAACACCTCGCACACCAAGCCAGGGTTCAATGGAACCCAGTGAGAAGCGAGGGGAGAGACAGACCGACAGGGGGGGCGATCAGGGTGCGGTGGGTGAAAACTCGAGCACGAGCTGCACTATTCGAAGCCGACGAGTGCGGGCACTGGTGGCGCAAAAGGAAGAGGCGCTGCGCCACTTCCTGTCGCTTTCACTCGTGCTTCATTACGAGACAGAGCTGCCACTTGCGCCCAACTTAGACCACAAAGTGACAACTTCAAGTGTCTGCCGGGGCACATCCGAGTCGCGATGTCCGCGCAAGACTAGGGTGTTGTCGAGTCGCCCAGCCGGTCTCGGAATGCTCACGTATGAGGTGTGCTTCGTATTTTCGCCTTGAATGAGGCCCGTCCACAACGTGACCCCCGTCAGTAACTCATCTATCCTCGCAACAGTTTTTGCTCCTCGTATCCGCCTCGGTTGCATCTGCAGTGTAGTTAAATACCGTGGTATAACCCGATTGTCGGCGCATCCCAACACAGAATTGAACCACATGAGGTTCCTAACAATGTTACAGGCCTCGCGCCCACGGCACTATGCGCGATCTTACACGATCCCAATTCGACACCATACGACTCGGAGAGACGTTCGCCTGACACGGTCTATGGTGATACCAGTGCTGACAAAGACCTGTTCCTGCCATTCATCTGTGCCAAAGGATGCGGGACGTGAAGAATTGGCAAGTCAATTCCCGACGCCGTTACTCTGTTGCAGGTTAATTTTGTATCTAGTCCATCTGACTCTATTCTGACGCGCATATTCGAATTAAGCAGGATAGCCGATAGCCCAGCGATTCGCTATCTAGGTGTAAAGGCAGATATGTCCCCGGTTCTGTGCCTGGATCGTCCCAGGCATCCTATCTACGCCTACTACCGCAAAGCATGTTGCATTATTCGTTTCTCCGGCGCCTCCAACCGCCATTTCATTCGTTCGGTTCATCAGCAGACATGGCCACATCACTTGGAATGTACCACGAGTGGGAGGCTTACACGATGGTGCGCTAGAATCAAACTGCAAACGCGAAAAGCGAGGGATATGTTCTCAGTGTTATGCACCATAAAACCTGAGGACCTCGTGATGACATTCCGTCTCACTTCTCTCCCACGTCCTGGAGTGTTAGGCGCGGACGACCAAATGCAACGAATGTGCAAAAGAGGATAGTTCGTCATGAGAGCGCGGTGCTCGGATGCGATAGAGCCTGTGCATTGTTGCTTTTTCGGTACTGCACGGCGCCCGCGCGCGCAACCACCCAGCATTTTCCCATATCGCCGCGCTACATCGAGCTCGGTGAACCAGGATGGATTCAGAAGGTATTTCTGTCGTTCCCTCGGCGTGCAGAGTAGAGAACTGATGTCATACCAGTGGAACAGCTGCATTCACGGGCAAAATCTCTCGTCGCCAAGTTTCGCCAAGGAGAGGGAACCAGTTATATCGATGAGGCGATCAATCTCGACCGTGAAGCCCTGGAGCTTTGCCCAGCTGGCCACCCCGAGCGATTTGTTCCCCTGACTTTCCTTTCAAATCATCTCAGTGATCGTTACGACCAGCTCGGAGCGATGCGGGACCTTGAGGAGGCCACTGTTCTTGCCCGAGAAGCGCTCGACCTCTGTCCACAAGGACACCCTGACCGGTCAATATCTCTGAACAACCTTGCAGTTCGTCTCTCCACTCGGTACAACCAGCATGGAACAACGGAGGATCTTGACGAAGCCATTATCCTTGATCGAGAAGCGCTCCACCTTCGCCCGCAAGGACACCCTAATCGATCGCAATCATTGAACAACACTGCAGTTCATCTCTCCAGTCGGTACAACCGGCTCGGGGCAACGGAGGATCTTGACGAGGCCATTATCCTCGATCGAGAAGCGCTCCACCTTCGCCCGCAAGGACACCCTAATCGATCGCAATCATTGAACAACATTGCACTTTGTCTCTTCAGTCGGTACAGCCAGCTCGGGGGGATGGAGGATCTCGACGAGGCCATTGTCCTTGATCGAGAAGCACTCCACCTTCGTCCACAAGGACACCCTGATCGATCGCAATCATTGAACAACCTTGCAGTTCGCCTCGCCACTCGGTACGAACAGCTTGGGACAATGGAGGATCTCGATGAGGCCATTGTCCTCAATCGAGAAGCGCTCGACCTTCGCCCGCAAGGACACCCTGGTCGATCAATGTCTCTGAGCAACTTTGCAATCCATCTCCTCGATCGGTTCGAGCAGCTCGGGACAATGGAGGATCTTGACGAGGCCATTGTCCTCCATCGAGAATCACTCGGCCTTCGCCCGCAAGGACACCCTGGTCGGTCAGGGTCTCTGAACAACCTTGCAGTTGATCTCGCCACTCGGTACGACCAGCTCAGGGAAATGGAAGATCTCGACGAGGCCATTGTCCTTGGTCGAGAAGCACTCCACCTTCGCCCGCAAGGACATCCTGATCGATCAGAGTCATTGAACAACCTTGCAGTTGGTCTCGCCACTCGGTACAGCCAGCTCGGGACAGTGGAGGATCTCGACGAGGCCATTGTCCTCTATCGAGAAGCAGTCGACCTTTGCCCGCAAGGACACCTTGGTCGGTCAGGGTCTCTGAACAACCTTGCAGTTGATCTCGCCACTCGGTACAGCCAGCTCGGGACAATGGAGGATCTCGATGAGGCAATTGTCCTTGGTCAGGAAGCACTCCACCTTCGCCCACAAGGACACCCTCATCGATCACAGTCATTGAGAAACCTTGCAGGCTACTTGTCTAATCGGTTCATGCGGTTGAAGCAGTTAGAGGACAGGGAGGAGGTCTTCAGTCTCTACACTCAACTGGTACATGTCACCCAATTTGTGTCTCACTTTGATCTTTCTGCGGCTAGGGCATGGATCGATGCGGCTGAAGATTTCCAGCATCCCACCCTCCTTCTCGCATATCAAACCTCTCTTCGATTACTTATTCAACATCTCACCACTCTCCCATCATTACCCCAACATCTTGCCATCCTGAAGAGACTCACGTCGTCGCTCGCTGTGAATGCGTTCTCCGCTTGTCTTCGTAACCGCACCCCTACCAATGCAGTCGAGCTTCTAGAACAGGGACGGTGTGTCTTTTGGAGCCAGCTGATTCGCCTCCGTTCTCCCCTTGACGATGTCATTGCATGTGGCGCAGTAGGAAGGACATTAGCAGACGAGTTTACACGACTGGCCTCACTCATTCGCAATACCCTCGATTCACCTGGTGCGGATCAACACGAACGGGTGTATCGTCTTAACGTTCAATTGCACGGAGTCGTTACCAACATTCGTGAGCTTCCTGGTCTCTCCCGTTTCCTTCTTCCCTCGCCGTTCTCCGATCTCCAACAAGCAGCCAGTGGGGGACCCGTCATCATTGTGAATGCTAGCGAGTATAGTTGCGATGCGCTTGTCATCTTACTCGATCGCGGCCCTGTTCATATTCCATTGCAGATCACCCAGGAAAGTGTTAAAGATCTATCTACGGAGCTCCATGCCTTGACTGTACGCGCAAAGAGAGCCGACATGACGAGGGAGCTTGCGTCTTTCTTACGGAAACTCTGGGATCAGATTGTTTCTCCCATCGTTGATTTTCTCCAGATGACTCTTCCATGTCAATCACGCATCTGGTGGTGTCCCACCGCCGAGTTCTCTGTCCTGCCTTTGCATGCTGCTGGTCCGTATAGGAAGGGTCAGCAGAATCTTGTTGATCTCTACATCTCATCCTACACCCCAACCATGACTGCCCTCATTCGTGCCACACGGCCCGATCCATCCAGTTCTCCAGTTGAACCAAAACGTTTCGTCGCCATTGGTCAAGCCAAAGCTCCCGGAGAGAGTGAACTCCACTCCGTAGGCGCGGAACTGGACAACATTGATCGGCGTGTCAGCAGCCGAGCCATGTTCACGCGCATAGAAGGAGAGGAATCCTGTATGTTTAGGGTCATTGAAGAGCTCGAAAAGAACGAATGGGTCCACATTGCCTGTCATGGTCTCCCAAATCGGACAGAGCCTTTCGAGTCCGCATTCGCTCTCCACGACGCACACTTTACAATCCGACGCATCATTGGGTGCGATTTAAAGAATCCAAAATTTGCGTATCTCTCTGCGTGCCATACGACTGTCGGAGACGAAGAGAACCCAGACGAAGTTATCCATCTGGCGTCGGCGATGCAGTTCGCAGGGTTCCGTTCAGTGATTGGGACGATGTGGGCTGTGGACGATGGCGAGACGAACAAGATCACGTCGACGTTCTATAAACATATGGCGGACGAGTCTGGTCGCCTGGACCATACCCGAGCAGCGTTCGCGCTAAACAAGACGATGAAATCTGTGCACATACCATTAGATCAACGGATTCTTTATATCCATCTCGGTGCCTAGTTCTAGCATGTTCTCGTCCGCGCTCTCGCTTTGCATTGCTCGTAAGTACTCGCTGTTCGTAACTGCTATCAAATATAGTATATCTTATTTCGAAAAGGCCCAAGTTTACAACACATCTGACACGGAATAGTCTCGGAGCCATTGATACACTCATCATGTGCAGAGGGTGGTCGGAACCTGTGTGGAATACGCTGTTTGGTTGCATGTCGTAGGCACACAACATCTTCGTGGGGCGTTTGGAACAGTTTCATTCCTTCATCGACGTAATTAACGGGCATTGTTCTGCCGTCGCGCAACACCACTCTAGGCAGAGTCAAATGCAAGAACAAGAAGATGGATTCCCTTATACAGGTTCAAGACGACCAGCCCCAGGCCAATGATACTGATAAACCCGATAGAACGCCGTGTAGGCGTCTTTCGCCTCCATCGGGCTCGGGGTTGTTTTTCATGTCAGGATATAACGCTCCATGTTCGGTGTTGTTCTCTTTCGTATTTCATATCTCTACTTAGAGCCAACCTCTGGCACACTCGAATGGCCGACTCCCATTTCCGTCGCGCCTTTTGAAAGCGGACAAGCTTGGACGTCTTCAGCGCGTTGACGCAGGTTCCAAGTGCTACGCTGCGTCAACACCAGAAAGCTCTTCCTCGATAAATTCCACGATCTCGCTCAAAGGCGTGATCGAACCCCACTAGCAGACCAACACCGTTCTATGAACATCCATCGACGCTCCGTGACCAGCGCAATGCTCGGCCGTCTCGGCGTGATCCCTCTCGAGACCGCATGGATGACTTGGACGTCGCGCGCGTAATAATGGTATGGCACCTTGCCACTCAGGATCTGTCTACCATGAGTGTACAGTGGGATACGTGGGAAGGTAGACGGACCTGTAACATGACATTCCAAACGAATACACGTCGCTCTGCGTCGTGGGCGCGACCCGTGCCGATTCCTCTTCCATGCCCTCCTCGGGTACCTCAAGGTCGAGCATCTCGGGGGCGGTCCAGCGCAGGATGCCCCGTCGTTACCAAATCCTAGCCTCCGAACCTCGGGGCTTCTCGCCACGACCACTTTGATCTGACTCAGAGGTGCGGTTACCATGCTCCTGACGGCCACCGAGAGGCTTGTCATACTGTAACTGGGTTTTTAGGGCCTCGCCCAATTCTAGTTCCCTTGGCGGGTACTCAAGCTTCAAACCTCAAGCGCTCGAGAAGATTCTAGGCGTGCATCATGTGTAATTGAACGGGGAGCTAACCCAATTATCTCTTCGCTTCATCATAAAGCAACTTGAAGTACTGCAATCTGAACCGGACAGTGTGCATGAGTGAAATTTTAAAAATTAAAGCACATATCATAGTATAAACGTTCAGACCAATCATTCACTGATGGGCATGTGGCCTTCCTTGCAGTTTCCTGGGGTCTCCTGTTGGACCCAGGCCAAACGCTCCAGGGTGCCTCGGCCACCGCATCACCAAATCCTTGAATTCTGGGAAGGCGGGCAAAACAGGTCCAAAATGGCCGTGCGGCTATTTGGGTGAATGGAAGTAACAATGCTGCAGCCTCGCTGTGCAGCTGTGGTACACTGCGGTTCTGATACACAGACTAACCACATCCACTTTGCAGCCTGGCTTGCAGTCAAGCACGGGAAAAAAGAAACGCTTATTACATTTGTTCCTAAATCCATGCCAGTGAAATTGATGCTTCCAATAATCTTCTTTCATTCGTTGGCTTCGAAAATGTTACTAGTTTCACTGCAGTTCATCATGCTGAACTAGATCGCCAGATTGCAGCCAGTACACAGTATACCTCCCTGATAGGCTTGTTCTGCTGGTTGCAAATGTCATCCGGAAGCCAGTGACGCAGCGCCAGAGGACGACAGTGGCTAAGCTTGGACGTGGCCACACCCACGAGCGGGAAATTCTGCCACTCGGTATCAAATGGTATTTCCTGGTGACGCAGCCTGAGTGGCGCTAGGTATTCTGCTCGACTAGATGAGCGTCTACCTTTTCCCCTCATCAGGACATGGTGGAGAAGGTATGGACCCCAGTTCCGTCGGCAGATCTCATTGAACCTGACAAAGTACAACAGACCCAACCTGCGACTGACCGCGCTCAAATCGACGAAACGAAGCAGACTGACTCTGAATGCGAGGACTCCAGATGACAATGTACGGGCAAGAGTGTTGCCGTTCGTCCGTGGTACAGGTACGTGGTCTGATTCGCATGAAAGATGTTTTCAGAGCTGACGATACAGTTCAGTTCAGCGTGGTGCCGTCAGAGATGGACGATCAAAAAACCTGCAGGCGAGCCATATACATCAGGTGCTCAACGTGTTCCGGGGTAGGAACGAGGGAATGTGGTGCGCTGCTTTTCCGAAGGACAGTGTGGCTCGCCTGATATATGTACTTACTACCATACAGGGTATTATCGGTTCGTTGGTCAGGTCGCTCGGGCCTGGGGATAGAGTGTGTTATTGCGATGGAGCGTCCTAAAGGTAGCGAACTCCTCGGAGTTCAGGATTTGTTCGCGGAGGGTTTCTTGGAGAAGCAAAACAATTACTTTGCGTCAAGGCAGGACAGCTCCTGACGTACCATTCTTGCACAGGTCATACAGTGCAGCAATAGGCCCGAATAATCGGGAACGCGGTGGGGGTGAGCCGTCCGGAGGTGGGAACAGCATTTTTACTATCTCGGTCACGAGTGGCTTTATAGCCTGCTCACCAACCTCTAGGTAATTGGTCAGTTGTTGCACACTGGATGAAGCAAGATATGCTTGCCAGTCTGGGCAAGAGCGGAAAGAGTCTTGACACCCCTCCTTTGAATCTTTGTGTCTTTGTCCCTCAGCAAGGTCAAGCTGCTGGCCACAATACTCGTCGACATTGCTGGATACTCCCTCCCTACACATGAGTCAGTCAGATAGGCGCGAACAATTCCTAGACATACGGAAAATGTCGAGACATATCAAGCACATGCGGGTCTCATGGCAATCACCAATCTCAAGTTTCTCGCGTAAAATGGGAGATATGTCAAGGGCGATGACTCGCCCTAGACTCAGATCATCTGTGCCAACAAACTATCAGCACCAGTTCTGTTCAGTAAGAATTCACTCAGGGTTACCAGATGTCATGAGTTCACGGAGTATCTCGGAGCCTTCGACTCGGCCGACCACATCGTCAAACCAGCCTTTGTCGAGCATGGTGAGGATAAGTCGTGCTGCACCTGCATGAACTAAGTCGTTGGACGTCCGCATGTCTAGTTTATCTCTTAACGGAATTGATCGACGTACAAATGGCCAGGCCGACTCACTGAGCTTCAAACACATATTTAACGCATACGCTGCCAACAGTGAGGTCTCCTTTCGCTCCAACTGCTTCATGAGGATGTCCACGACCTCAGACTGTGGGCAACGATCCCGGATGGCCGAGTCTGTTACACCCATGGTCAATTACACCAACAAGACTGCTCGGGAACTCACATCTGCATAGCTTCAATAACGTAAAGGTTGCCACAGTGCATTCATGAGTATCATGCGAGTTCATAGTCCGGACAAGCTCGCGCATAACCATGTCCTCAAGTCCATTAGGACCTAGCATGAATCAGCTAATAGAAGGGATGCATATGATACACTATACTCACCTTTGACTTGGAATACAGGGGGCAAGGCAACAGTAATGTCGGGTGAAGACGTACCGCCTACCTCTGCATCTAACCGAGGGAGAGTGTTACCAAGATAACCTAGGATGTTAGAAATGCAGATATCGGGGGTAACTTTTTTGCAATGGCCATCAGGCGACAGAGTAGGTACTAGTGAAGCTGCAACTCACGTGGCACGTTCAACGCAACCAAAACCTCTACAGCTACCGAACCAACAGGACTTCCTCCCTCTCTTGCTAGGTCGATAATTCTAGGCTTCAACCCTTCGCAATGACCTGTCGAAGAGATGGACAAAAGGTAGAACAATGGGACGGGTAGCTTTCACCTGGCTGGTGCTGAGCGAGAGATGCAATCATTTTGAGCGAAGCTATCAAATGGCTAGGTGCTGTGAAAACGTAAATCGTCGAAGTACGTGGCCAGCAATTCACCATTACCCTTCACTTCCAATGCCAACGATAACCTTGTTTTCCCAGCCTCAGTTCCGTCTAACCTAGCGGTGAGCTGATCGATGACGTCGGTTTGATAGTCATCTGTAAAAGATGAGCATGTACAACGGGCAGCGCTGATTAGACGTACTGTCACAGACGAGGTAACGTAGGCTGTCCATGATCAATGGGAACGAGTTCTCATGGCGGCTCTCAGTTATCCGTTCCAGTGCAAGCATGAGAGCATCGATAACATCGTCGTGAGCAATAAAATGTTGTCGGAGTGTTCGGTGCCTCGCCGAGAATCGTAGAATGTAAAGAGCTTTTGGGAAATGCAGGTGTTTTGGCGAGCGTAATATGTCTCTGAGATGAGCCCTTGCATCCCTTGCTAGTTCTTGGAGAATAGAAAAGTTGGCTAGGGGATACACGAATCAGCATATCTCCCGAGAAAGATAATGCATGATAGCCGACAAATTACGTCATAGATGACAATGAGGGCAAATTTATTGAAACCAGATTGCTCGCGGATGGATATCTTCAACCACTCTATATTGTGTATTGCTTGAGTTTGTTCATTGTCTAGCCCTCGATTGTTTAAACGCATCAGAAGTAGGTCCTTGAAGGGTTGACAGAGGGTAAGACTTACGGGCATCAAGAAGGAACAACACCCTCTCCAGAGATTCCAGTGTCCTGCGTCGATCAGTAAGCAATGAGGTCAACAAGCGCGCCGTTGTTCCCTCGTCTTGGGGATCAGTTGCCCATAGTCCACCCGAGGCTCTCCGAGGCACAGTCGGAATCTCAACGCGATCTCCTAGGGTGGCACATGGCGTATATACATTGCCAGACAAAACGGAGAAATGAATCTGTTGATCAGGAATGACCAAACGAGGACGAGAAAGATGCCACCTGCAGACAATCACCAATCAGTAACGAATCTGAATCTACCATGATGATGTTACCTCCACTTATGTTTACCAGTACCACTGAATGATACTTGATGACGGACAGGCAAGAACTCGAGAAATCTCCACCGGAAGGGCTTCATCGAATTTTCTCTACCGAGATCGACATCCTCTGGGCACCAAGGAAGTTCTTCCGATTCGAAAACTAAACCTTGGGAGGCAGCTTCCCGTTTCATCCACAGAAGTGATACGTTTCCAGCATGAGGAGTACAATGTTCGTCGTCCACGGGGATAGGAACCTCTTCAGTACGTGGCCTGCTGGTCCCACCACTGGACGGGAGAGTGCATCGTGAGCGTTACTCGTGTGGATTGACATATGACATACACATCAGAATGATAACCCGCGAACCAGACTTCTTGAACGTCACTAATGTCGGGTCTGGGACTTTGTATGCTGCTACGATGAGCGTTCACCTCCGAAAAGTACTCCGGAATGAACTTGACTCGACGTTCATCAAGAGCAAGCGCATGTCGGAAGTGGCATGCGTTTGTCACCGATGCGGAGGAGGTGAGGTGGACATCTCTCTTGATGAGACCCAAAGAAGACACGGTATCCCTGGTCAAAGTCAGCCTATGATGTTACGAAAGGCATGATAAAGGATTTAGCACACCAGACTCCCACAAAATGAATCCTCACACCCGGCCAACAAAAGACCTTCTTGAATTGTGTTGCCGCAACTTTTGTCTTAAGGTCATTAGGGTCGATGGCAAGGTAACGGCGATAAGCCCTGGTTGCAATATACTCGTGGAAGTGTAGGGCTCGTACAAAACAACAATAGATACTGACTGTTCAACTCGTTCGCGCCTCGCTTCCTTCGCCAGACCGACCTGTTACATATGTAAGTGCATCAACGCGACGAATGTCATGCACGCTCACGTCGTGGATCATACCAGCAAGCGCTCGCACTTGATATGCGCCTCGAGAGAACCCTGCAAGGATTTCAACATCTGCGAGAGCCAATGGCGAGCATGGACACACCAAACAAGTATATTCGGTCCCCCTCCTGATAGTTCTTTGCTAACCAACCGTACGCGTCCATCACGTTTTTCCCCACATTCCTGTAGAAACCGATTGCATGAGTTGCAGGAAGGGATATTTTTCTAGAACAAACCAAGCGAATGCCATCTCGAGTTGGCTGTAGATCCCCTTCCCCACACGACCAAGCAGAGATAAGTTGTGGACGTCATATACACCAATTCCTTCAAAGTACTCTCTATGCTGCTTCATCCCAGAGCCATCTCGGTCCGACATGACACTGAACAGCTTGAGTACATTTGTTTTCTGCCCACACTGTAGTCAGTCACGGTGGATCATGTCAAAGACAACCAGTTACCTCGGGACCGGATTTGTTAGACGTGCCATCGATAAAGACAGCCAGGTTCCTCGAATTCAGTGAGGTACTTTGGCAAGTGGGACATTGGTACGGTGCAGGCGTTGACGCTGCCATCCTTGCTGGCTCGAGTCCTGAGGGGCATGAGTCTGAGTTCGTCTCGAGGGAGACTGACCTTTATGAAAGCGTGCCGTACTCGCAAACCATTCCACAGCTTGAAGTTTGAACAAACGAGGTAGTCGCGTGGATGTGACGGACCTGGAACGTTCCTCGCCACCCGGTCGCAAAAGCGCAGAATACACACGGTGGCAGCTTGTGAATGGCGAAGGACCCGA
>JBBPMW010000836.1:0-13754 GCA_038090535.1 Tylopilus alboater | reverse complement strand
ATTACAACTGCAGTCCCGTCAGCGTTTGCATTTTCTGAACGTGAACTAGAACAACTCACAATCTGCTGCACCAATAAAGAGCACGAATGACCATCCGTTGATGATAACTATTATTTCACCTTGGAATCGTCAATAGGATATGTAAGAAAAGCTTTGGACGTGGGTGCTCACAACTATTTAATAGATATAAATCAGTTATGTTTGGTAGACAGCGAGGGTAGGGCAAATACGTACCTCTGTTGGTACACATTTCAGCACGCTCGTCAGTTATCAGTGTCGGAGGAAAATACCTTTGCAGGGCCAGGGACGAAGGTACTTCCCACTTGGAGCAAAGTTACAGATTGGTCAACCTCATACTTAAATCCCACATACCGAGGGTAGGAATCCTGACGAGGCGTCTGCAGTTAGCATTTACTATATGTCTCGCAGCAATAATCGACTCACGCGAGGTTGTAAAGGCCTGCGTAACGAACCTAAAACAACACTCAGCTTGATGCGTGTCGTGAATGCACTGGGACATTCGGTACACACAAAAAGGAATAGCGTCGATACCCAGGTCCAGGGTTTGCTCTGTGGTGTTATCAAAATCACTTCGCCTTGACAAACGGCTGTTCACTGACCCAAACGTATTCTATCTTCATGGATTATCAGCAAGGAAAATGTTGTATACGATGGTAGGGAGCACGTAGCATTATACCTCTTTCGAAAATGTAAGGACTGACAATACAAAAGTGAATACATCGTATTTGAACGGCATCCATGCCTCACCATAATCATATCCGACAGCAGTGAGAACAGCAACTACAAAAAGGTTGCGATATTAATCTCCAACGAGTGACAGGGAGCATACGGGTCAGGCAGTCACGCTGCTGAAGGCTGGTCAGCGCAGACTGTAGCGCAGAAGACATGGTCTCGATGGATGTGTGCCAAGTGACAAGGCAAGCAGGGCAGACAAAGAAGAAATGTGTGCTCCACTCTCTGAAAGGACAGCCTACCATATTTATAAGAGTCTTAGCGGGACTCAACTTATGGTGCGATCATGGTATCACAATCATGGCAGGCGCAGCACTGAAATATGATAACATCAATCCCAGAACGTACATGCGAGTATATGTACATATGAAGCTTACCTCAATGTCCGATGAGTAGGTAAGTCCGGCGGCTTTCGTACAGTAACCTCCAATCTCGAAAACTATATCAGCAAGCTAGGTAAGGCCGGTGTTGAAAATGACGGGTTCAACCCTACACGGGAGAAAGTCCGTGTTGAAGTAAGGATTGTCTGGAGAACGGCGGCGCTCTGAAGTCGGTGTTAGCGGCGAGATCATGGACGGAAACGACTTAGTTGCCGGGGTAATTAGCTAGTAAGTAGTGCCAAGTGTAACGTTATTTCCCTGTCGAAGAACGACATGGCTATTCCCAGTAAATCAATCACTGATGGATTCCTGGCAGGGTAGCAACCAGGGTCAGCGGTCCGTCATGATCAGTTTTCAGGGAGCGGGATTATCCAAGCCACGAAACCGTTTACGCCTGATGAGAGGGAAATAGGAATAATTTTAGTCCGTGGGTCAGGTAGTGTGTTAGTCCCTGAATATATGAATAGCCCCACCAAAAAGTCCACGAAAGACACCCGTTGTTCTGACAGCATGTCGGAATCTCAAACATGAACATACCAGTACCAACCAACACAGCATAAAGCACTATGTGTCAAAAATTGAGACATCCTTGGTCGTTTCTATTTAGGCAACACCACGGACATCGTCTAATTTCGAGTGGTGGGGTTGGTGGAGACAGATGACGCTGGGGACCCTGCGTGTCGTGCGCGTGCCGTTGGATGCGGAGTGCCCATGTCTGGCAGAATGCGGGACGGGGCAGTACAGGGTTGGCGGTGCGGACGGGATGCGCATGCTTGTTGGACCCTGCGTATGTTGTGCGCTTGCCGTTGGACGCAGAGTGGCCGTGTCTGGCAGAGTGTAGGTCGGGGAAGTGCAGGGTTCAAGGCGGTGTGGACGGGATGCGCATCCTTGCTGGACCCTGCGGCGACGGTCTGCGTACGTCCGTGTCGCATGCTCGCGAAACAGGGAGGCTCGTCTGTATGCGAGCGTGTGAGTGGGGGAAACATGGCGGACGGGACGGAAGGCAAGTGTGCACGCGCTGAGGTGCGCTTTAGGGGTCTCCTGAACACGACAGTGCTATAGGAGGGGTCATTTGCAGGCGATGATTGAGAGGAAACAGAGACGGGGAGGGTACATGATGAAATCGTGACACGTTCAGTTGTTATCCGCTTCGAGAACATCTTGCGCCTCCCCACGAATACGATATCGCCCCCTACAAAGTATGTGTAGAGTGCTTGGAGGGACATCAAAACGACATAACTACAGAAAAAAAAAGTATGTCAGATGAGGACAGCACGCGTTCTTTGACGAGACGCGTACATAATGAAACCGGCCCAGACTGCGGACTTGGACTACTCAAATTCGACTTTCCAGCTGTAGAGACCGATGGCGGCAGCGACGAGCATGCCTGCCCAACCGACTCGGAGCGTGGGTCGCACGTCCGTATGTAGGTGTATTTGTTTGAACAGGTTCGGACGCGACAGATACTGCACTGTGATCAAATGACGTCGCCCAAGATATGGGAGGTAACGTACCTGCTTCAGAGCATCGTTGCAGGCTTTCTTGAGATACGTCGCGTTTGCATTGTCGACTTTGATAGCGTCGCGTTCCTCTGCGGACACCAGGATGCTGAGAGGCGCCGGGGGGTGATGCGACGGATGAGGGCGTGCAAGTGAGCATGCGTGTGTACGCAGACACGGTAGTCTATGTACATGCACATGCTCGCATGTACGCGAACACGCGAGCACGGTGGTGGGTGAGGACGGCATGTCGGCAGTAGTGGAAGTCATGTACGCTGCGAAGGGATTTGGAACGCAGGCTTGGATGGCGACGGACTTGTAGTTGTACTCGACGGCACAACGAAAGGGAGGTCTAAAAGAAACTCGCCGCACGTGTACACATACAGACCACGTGCGAACACACAAAATAAGCCATTTCCCCCTGTGAAATTGTTTCCTTTTTCAATGCTCACCATGCCAAGGCCGCAACGTTAACCCTACCTCCTCCAATGGTTCAATCCAACGCAGATCCAAGGTTTGCTCTGTCGGCTTCGTTGTACCCCTTCAATGTTTCGAGCAAGGAACTACCATAACTGTGTACGGCGAGTATTGTTCCTCTCGCGCCCTTGGGCATGGGATATTGACTTGGGCGTGTAGACATTCCGTCAACGAGAACTACCTCGAGTAGTGCGCTGGGCCAACTCTTTCCTCGAAGCTACCATCACGTCTTCAACCAGCGATTTTCCGAGTCATTCTGCCAATGTAGCCATCCCTTCGCCCACCCCATGTGCGTGAGGCTAGTTTACTTGGCCTGATTTAACAGTTCTTTGAGGACATTCACAGATCGCAGGACTTGTACGGAGTATGGAACCGATGGTCGCCTTTGACGGAGTGCACTGACTCAAGGCTGTTTGGTTGCCGGTCCGTATCACCAACGTACATCCAGACCCTCGACGAAGGCGTCCAACGTTGACCTCTAGATGGAAACGAGGCCGAGACCCAAGTTCACCCTCGATACTAGGAAGAAAGGCCAGCCGCCATTCGCTCTAAACTTGAATGTCATTGCTTATAATATAGTAGGTCACTCCTCTAGTTCTGATCAATAAGGAATGATCTTCAGTGTTGACATAGCCCTGTCTTATCATGGTTGTTGAAAACGTGCACCAGCGACACGATGTGGCAGAGCAATAGAGCGAGGAAACGAACAACCTTTTTTATCCTCCTCAGTGCATCGTCACCATGTTGCCCTTTCTATGCATAGACCAGCGCAGATACTCAATCGCCGCGTGTTTTCCGCTCTTGCTCCAAGACCACTGATGAATTGTTCTTCCGCGGACCACGAAGATAGTGTTACAAAACCTTGCGGATGCACCTGCGCGCGGCGCGAAGACCAGTGGAACCGCCATGTGGTGGGTATCTCTTCACTCTGCACAACATCCGCGAATACGATCGTCGCCCTGCCAGCATCTCGGACAGATAACCGAAACTCAACTGTGGTACACCACAATATCAGTGCCGACAACTTGGTGCGTTGGATCGCAATGAATCGTTGGGCTAACGATGACTTCCAGACCTACTTGCAGCACTGAGTCGTGAGCGCCATCAAGTAACTTCACTTACATCCGAAGCTGCCTCCAAGTGGCAAGCCTGATCTGGGGACTTTCCGTAAGTGAAAGCGTCCCTCTTCTGTCTTGTCTACTTGGATTCGAGTCGAACAGCTCTGTACAGCTCCTTGAAACCCGCATGAGAAAGCAATGCGAAGGGAATCACTAATCATCAAAGGAGCAGTGCCTCTCTGCTAACATCGTCCTTGAAACACCGTTAATCTCCGGCGTCCGACGTCGACCTTCTCTTCTCTTCTGTAAGGGTCATCTGCAGATCTCCCTCAATTTTGAAAGTGTCTTTTCCCAGCTTGTTGAGCTAGTTTTGGAGATGGGTCTTTTCTGGTACTACGAGGCAAACTTGTATATTGCAGAGCGAGATAATGCGATCACGGCAACGGTGTGGAACTGATGTAGCGCTGCGCCAGCACCGGTCATAATTCAGTTCCGTCTCCAGCAATGCCATAATACGAGTTCCTCTTAAGTATAAATGCACCAGTCTTCCCTTTCCAAAAGTCTGGTGAATTGATTCCTGTCTGCCTTACTCGCTATTTTCCCTTACCCACTGCAGCCACTGACACCATGTCCTCTGCAATACAGTCAGCGCTGACTACGCTTCAGCAGAGTGACTACATGTCTCGTATGCTCTTCCTCTGACTCGTTTGTGGAAGATTCATATCACAAGTTTATTGCAGTAGCTATACTTACTGCTGTCGGATATGATTACGGTGAGCTAAAAGTTCTGTTCCAATACAATGTACCACTTCTAATTTGTCAGTCCTTACATTTTCGAACGAGGTATAATGTTGCATACCCAAACGCAAAGTTTTCCCACTGATGATATGCAGATCGAATACATCTGGGTCTGCGGACACCTATTTGTCAAGGTTATACCTTCCTGATAAGCATACAGAGAAAACCCTGGACCTTGGTGTCGATCCTGTTCATTCTTGTGTGTACGAGTTGCGACTACCTGCAGCAAGCTAACAATTTTTATAGGTTCGTTATACTGGCCTTTACGCCCTCGCGTGAGTTTATGGTCATCACAAGACATATACTGAATGCTAACTCTAGAGGGTTCACCAGAATTTTTTGCCTCGGTACGTTAGGACTTGAATGTAACGTTAATCAGACTGTAAACCTGCCCCAAGTGGGGAGTAGCTTCCTACCTGTTCCTGAAAAGGTATGTTCCCTTGGACGCCAATGACTAACGGGCGTACTGAAGTGTGCAAGACGTACGTATTTATCCTATTTGTCCTACCCTCACTATCGGGAATTCAAAGCGTAACCGTATCTGTTAAACAGTTGTGAGCATACTCGCCCAAAGCTTTTTCCGTCTATCCTTCGTACTCACGGATCTTTCTGAGGTTTAATACTCGGTATCATCTTTAGATGGATGTTTCTCCTCTTCTTTGGTGCAGCTGATTGTAAGTTGCAGTGCAATTCACTTTTTAGAAACAAAAATGCAAACCATGATGGTAATTGCAGTCGTGATGATCCTCCGCGTATGGGCAATGTATAATCGGTCGAAACTAATTCTCGGCGTCCTCCTTGCGTTGTTTTCCGCGGAGATCGTTACTCTCATCCTTGCTACTGCCATCTACAGCATTCCGAGAAATTCGCCAGGTATGTAGACGCCGGTCGAATAAATGGTACACTGCACTAACAAGCTGTCTACTACCACCTCACTTCTTCGCCATCAAAGTTACCATCGTTCATATATTCGACTTTTCAATTTGTATGATGGGCCCCACCCCATCCATTTGGACGAAAATATCCTCCACTGTGCAGATTACGCATGGTGCAGCGGTGTGCATCCTCTTGATCGTACAATTCGTGAGGCAACTGCCTCAGATGTGTCGCGTACCAAAGCAGTGGCAAATCAATCGGTACATGAACTTGCTTGTCAAGGAGGGCATCTTGTACTTCCTTGCGTACGTCCCCGTCTTATCCTTTTTGTCCGTGTTCTCCGCTGCCACCCTGGCTCGTGAACAAGCCAATTATCAACCAAGCTAATGATAACTTCCCGTCACAGCGTCTTTATGCTTAGCCTCATCAGTGTATTGACTGTCTCTGGAATGCTTCCAGCAACAGGATGGCCGGTCATACTGTTTGACATCCTGCAAGTTGTGCCCATGATCGTTCTAACCCCTCGATTCATCATGAACATACGAGCGTTGTATGCACGTGATGTTCAAGGTAGACGTGGGAGCGGGATCGACACCGGGTTTGGCTTGTCGTCCAGCCACGGCGCTGGCGGGACAGGGATCGTGTTTGCGGATTTGGGGCAGGACGAGGAGTTGGAGGACGTTGAGGAGATATCGATGGACATCTGGACGACCCAGTCAGAGTAGGTGGAGCCTGTTTCTACCATGATGGTTCTCCTACATGGCGGTTTGTCTGATCTTCACATCACACACGCGAGCTATGCCAGAGCAGAATTATTTATCATTTCGGATAGACAGAATGGTGGTGGCGTAGTGTGGCGAATGATTAGCCCTCTCTGAATGTCTGTGAGTGACATGCTGTCTCATCAACATCAGCCCCAGTCCGAGTCGAGGCTTTCAAAGTGAAGTATCAGTGAGCAACCAAGTACTCTTTAGAACCATACCCCAGGTCGTTTGATTTCCGTCGCGTTCGTGTTCACCCAGTCGAGGACGCAGATTCCTTTACAGTGGA
This sequence comes from Tylopilus alboater, assembly GCA_038090535.1. NCBI lineage: Eukaryota > Fungi > Basidiomycota > Agaricomycetes > Boletales > Boletaceae > Tylopilus > Tylopilus alboater. The sequence continues at coordinate 6,863 of JBBPMW010000836.1, read as the reverse complement.
TGTGCAAGAGGATAACGTGGCGCGGACAGAACGTCCGAACGAGTGACCCGGTGAGTACATCCAATCCGGTCTTCGCCGCAGGGACCACCTGCAAGTGTTTCGGCAATTACGTTAACCATCAAGAGTTCGAGCATTGCATGCAATGTACAACACAGAAACAGGGAAAGCGACGACACGTTCGTGGTCTGACTCCGCGGATGTGCGTTCTCCAAGTAACAGTCCAAAGTCCAAAAGTAACGCAGGAGCGAACATGACTGACCGATAAAGGTCACTACGACACGTCCAGCATCCGTACGCTGGCGACCAGCTCGTCCAACGGCATGTCCTCCAGTATCTGGACTCTGAAAGTCTCTGATGACATTGTCCACAATGGCCCTCCTGTACTGTCACATTTCGGCGAGTCGGCGAACCACAACGCGCCGAATGGTTGTCTGATGCGAACGATCAGCTGTAGGACTTGCGCCTGCATGTCTGTCGACGATACAGACGAACGAGATACGAGCGGTGCCGCATCTCGGGGCGCAGAGGGTGCAATTGACCATGACGTATTGGCAGCGCCGGAGCGCGGTGGAGAGTCCAGGAGGAAGTTGATCCGAGGGTGATCCAGAGCCAGAGGGTCCAAAACGAGAGAGATCCTTTGTTGTTCTAATCTCTACGGTCCCGAGTGTAGCCATCTTTACACAAAAGACAGGCTCCCGCGCGCTACGAGTTGCTGATACACGCGCTAGTGCGAAAGCAACGCACAGAAGCTTCATCCGTTGTCCTGCAGATAAAGGTACGGGGAGCGCATTGAGTCACTCGCACAATTTCATGGCCAAGGCGGAATTAGGCGAAGAGGGGCGCAACCGGGTAGCCATGGTTTCCACGTCAGCGCCTGTAATGGCCAGGGGTATATGTGAGGTTGTCATCTGGTTAAACACGATGATATCGGCTGGAAGACAACTATTAAAACTACCAGATTTTCCGGTCCATGCAAGGATGCCTGTGTCTCCTGAGTTCGTGAGTAGCCGTCCCAAGTGTCGGCCAAAGGCTCGGTCCCCTTCACCACATACGATTGGTAAGGACGCAGAGAATATCCAAAGCAGCGAGTAGGCTGCATCCTCGACCAGTGTCGTTTGGCGTGTGGAAGCCAGACGAAGAGTTTCACGTATGTCACTCAAGCCTGGTGGGAGCGCCATCAAGGCTCGTACCGAGACTCCAGTTGCATCCATACCTTGCTTCGCTTGACCAACAGGATTTGTGGGGCAGTGCGGTTTAGGGACAGTGCGGTCAAATGCTGGGAGGTAGCTTCATCATATAGGCGGGCATTCATCGCGGCATCGACGAGGTCCTCTAGTTTCCCGCAGCAACAAGATTGAGGACTGACAGAGAACGGCCAATAAGTGTCATCTTTGAACACGCAACCACTCACCGAGAACCCATTTCGCCTGTTCGTCACGTGTTCGTCATCCTACTAATTCGTTGTTCATCTGGTGGTAACACTTGATTGCGTCCGTTATACGATTGGTCGTTTCGAGATGTTCACAGATGGCCCGATAAACTGTGAATCTCAGAGTCGTGAACCTCAAACAACGGAAGTATCGGAGCCAAGAGATATACGAGAGTAAAAGGAGATACTCATTACACTGACAGAGACGACCAAGGCATCCTTCCAGGAGCTGATCGACAATTTTGATTTTACCCACTCTCTCAAGAGCGGCGCGGTTACTGAATTAAGGGTTGTATGAGCGTCGGCGCTTCATCATGTCGGGCTGCCTTCTCAGTCGCGTCAACGCCGCAACCAGGAGTAGAGAGACACCGTTGTGCAAAATCTGACAACAGAGGTTGAGTACAGACAAACAGGTTCAACATATGCTCACCAGAAATCCACTCGGTGATGGATCCACTCATACCGAGCTCTTCGCCAAAGGTATTTACCATTTTGAGTAGAGATTCACCTCCCTCCTTCGGCGACCCGTAGCGTATAGGGCTCCACAGAGACACTGTCCAAGGGTAATGCCAAGATGATCAAACTTCCAACCAGATATCTGTCAGGGACGATATGCGAATTTCCAAGGAGAAGATGCATATATGCCTATCGAAAATATCAATGGCAATAGTTGCTGTGTAGCTACTATGCACGTGCCTGAACAAGATTGAATTCGGGTGCATCGTAGCGATGAGGTGGTCTTCACGCGATACGGGATTGTCGTGCTCTCTGGCCACGTACAGAATGACAGCCTGAACAAAACAAGCAGCTGAGGGGCAAGGAAGTTCCATCACGCAAGAAACAAACACCTTGGTCAAAAGGAGAAGGTCAACGCCATGGAGATGACAATGTGTGAATGCCAAGTAACGAAGGGTCGAATTTTGATGGACTTTGAGTAATTTCGAGTGAGCTAAGGAATGGGAGAGTAGACGAGGACTCGCTTTTTCGGCATCGCCAATCGCTAGGTCCCAATATTACAAGTGTATGAGCGTTCGGTTTGTGAGGGTACTAATGATAGCTGGAATCAGTAATTATTCCGGTCGATGATCCTTCCAGGAATCGAGTGCAGTGTCGGTGATGTCAATGAATGGTACCTGAGAGAAAGCAATTATGTAGGTTACATGTCGAGAAAAGGTTGAAATCGTGCAATGACGTTTATAATGCGATGACAGACGATACTCGCGGTAAAACAAGGCGGAGGCAGGATGTCTCTAAGATTTTATATGGTGATTTTGCCGTCACCCGCAACTGCAAGACCATACCTGTCGTCTGGAGAGAGTGCGATTGAACGCATGTCTTGAGAGTATTGGATCCGAGTTGTGCGTGTGTTGACAAGTCCCAAAACGCGACGGTCAGGTTTGTAGTAGAGTATGCGATGAATTTGCCGTGTTGCGGCAGGGCAATGCACGAGAAGTCATTGGTGTCGTAAACCGGGCATTCCGAGAGTGCCGACGCAGTGTATGCTTCGTATTGCTTGATTTCACTGTCGGATATGATGAGGAGCCGTTGGCTCCACCAGTGTTGTGGTCATCGTCGCCGTCCCACAATCAGACGGAATCAGAAGTGGCTGTTGCAGTCAGTTCGGTCGCCGCATACTATGTGGCTCAGCCTCAGGCTGGGCCGCCTTTGGCAAGTATTTCGTTGCTCTGACTCGGACTCGATCCTCATGGCAGAGTGCTAGAATTCGTTCGTGGGTTGCGACATCCCACACGGTCGCTGTGCAGTTATTCAAGGTGGCGACGAGTCGAGTCGAGTGCGACGAGAAATCGAGCCCGTTGCCTCCAAGCACTGAGTCGATCTGGCTACATACCGTAAGTGAAAGCGTCCCTATTTTCCGTCTCGTCTACTTGGATTGGAGTCGAACAGCTCTGTACAGCTCCTTGAAACCTGCCTGAAAAAGTAACGCGAGGGACTCATCACGGGAACCACATTGGGATGTACTCGCCCGATAAGAGTTTTGTGGTTCCCGTGATGGAACCAATCGTAGAATTAATGTTGATGGCTCAGCGCTCAATCCCGGGGTTGCTTTCCTACCCGAAATTCTGGTATGCTAATAATTTTGATTATCAAAGGAGCCTCATCATCCTTGAAATACCGTTAATCTCCGGAGTCCCGACGTCGACCTGAAACTTCTCTTCTGGGGCCGCCGAAGGGTCATCTGCAGGTATTTCTCGATTTTGAAACTGTGTTGTTGATCTATTTTTCGAGATTGATGGTTTCTGGTACTACTGCGAGGCAAACTTGTCTATTGCAGAGCGAGATACTGCAATCGTGGCAACAGTGCGGAACTGATCTAATCATGTTCTAGCACTGCGCCCATACTGATTATGATCCGGGTCTGTCTTTGGCAATGCCATAATACGAGTTCCTCTTATAAACGCACTAGTCTTCCCTTTCCAAAAGTGCGGTGAATTGATTCTGTTTGCTTCACTCGTTATTTTCTCTTACTACTACACACCCATCAGGACCATGTCCTCTGCAATACAGTCAGCGTTGACTACGCTTCAGCAGAATGACTACATGGCTCGTAAGCTCTTCCTTCGACTCATTTGTGGAGGATTCATATCACAAGCTTGTTGCAGTAGCTATACTTACTGCTGTCGGATATGATTACAGTGAGCTAAAAGATCTGTTTCGTTATCATGATGATGTACCACTTCTAATTTGTCAGTCCTTACATTTTCGAATGAGGTATAATGTTGCATACCCCAATGCAATGTTTTTTTTCTCATTGATGATATACAGATTGAATACATCTGGGTTTGCAGACATATATTTGTCAAGGTGATACTTGCCTGATCAGCATGCAGAGAAAACCCTGGACCTTGGTGTCAACACTGTTTATTCTTGTATGTACTGGTTGCGGCAACCTGCAGCAAGCTAACAATTGTTATAGGTTCGTTATGCTGGCCTTTACACCCTCGTGTGAGTTTATTATCGTCACAAGACATCTACTGGATGCTAACTCTAGAGGGTTCATCAGAACTCTTTGCCTCTGTACGTTAGGACTTGAATGTGACGTTGATCAAACTCTGACACTGTCCCAAGTATGGAGTAGCTTCCAACCTGACCCTGAAAAGGTATGTGCCCTCTGACGCCAATGGATAATGGGCATACTGAAGTGTGCAAGACGTACGTATTTGTTCTATTTGTCCTACCCTCACTGTCAGGAATTCAAAGCGTAACCGTATCTGTTAAACAGTTGTGAGCATATTCACCGAATGCTTTCTCTGTCCATCCTACTCACAGATCCTTCTGAGGTTTAATGCTCGTTATCATCTTCAGTTGGATGTTTCTCCTCTTCCTTGGTGCAGCTGATTGTAAGTTGCAGTGCAATTCACTTTTTAGAAACAAAAATGCAAACCATGATGGTAATTGCAGTAGTGATGATCCTCCGTGTATGGGCAATATATAACCGATCGAGACTGATTCTCGGCATTCTCCTTGTGTTGTTTTCCGTGGAGATCGTTACTCTCATCCTCGCTGCTGCTATCTACAGCATTCCGAGAAATTCTCCAGGTATGTAGACACTGGTCGAATAAATGGTACACTGCACTAACAAGCTGTCTACTACCACCTCACTTCTTCGCCATCAAAGTTACTATCGTTCATATATTCGACTTTTCAATTTGTATGATGGGTCCCACCCCATCCATTTGGATGAAAATATCCTCCACTGTGCAGATTACGCATGGTGCAGCGGTGTGCATCCTCTTGATCGTACAATTCGTGAGGCAACTGCCTCAGATGTGCCACGTAACAAAGCAGTGGCAAATCAATCGGTACATGAACTTGCTTGTCAAGGAGGGCATCCTGTACTTCCTTGCGTACGTCCCCGTCTTATCCTTTTTGTCCGTGTTCTCCTCTGCCACCATGGCTCGTGAACAAACCAATTATCAACCAAGCTAACAGTAACTTCCCATCGCAGCGTCTTTATGCTTAGTCTCATCAGTGTATTGTCTGCCTCGGGAATACTTCCAGTGAAAGGATGGCCGGTCATACTGTTTGTCATCCTGCAAGTTGTACCCCTGTTCACTCTAACCCCTCGATTCATCATGAGCATACGAGCATTGTACGCGCGTGATGTTCAGGGTAGACGTGGGATTGACACCGGGTTTGGTTTGTCGTCGTGGTCCAGCCGCAGCGCTGGCAGGACAGGGATCGTGTTTGCGGATGTTGGGCAGGACGAGGGATCGGAGAACGTTGAGGAGATACCAATGGACATCTGGACGACCCAGTCAGAGTAGGTAGAACCTGTTTCTAACCGTGATGTTCTCCTATACGGTGGTTTTTATCTTCACACCACACACGTGAGGGTATGCCAGAGCAGAATTGTTTATCGTTTCAGATAAATTTAATAGTGGTGTGTTGTAGCGAGCTAATTAACTCTCTCTGAATGTTTGTGAGTGATATGCTATCTCGTCAACATCAACTTCGGTCGAGGCTGTCAAAGTGAACTATCAATGAGCAATTGAGTACTCTTTAGAACCCCAACTCGTTTGATTCCTGTCATGTTCGTGTTCACCCAATTGAAGACGTGGATTCCTCCACAGTGGATGTGTAGAAGGACCACGCAGTGTGGACAGAACGTCCGAACGAGTGGCTTGGCGAGTACATCTAATCTGGCCTTCCAGGGACCATCTGCAAATGTTTTGGCAACTGCGCCAACACCCAAGGGCCGATCATCAGAGGACGCCTCGCGATCACGGAGATAAATATAGAACAACGGTACGTACGATGGGCGATATCGACAGGACTCGACTTGGAACTGACACTGGGGTGAGAAAGTAAACTATGAAATAACGGTACTGAGCGCAACGACGGGTTCATGGTCTGATGTGGCGTCGGACGCACGTTCCCCAACCCTGATCAATATCATAGAAACAGTGCAAAGTCCAAAAGACTTTGAATAGGCTGACTATTAGGCATGAACATCGGACGCGTTCAGAGAAAACCAATTAACTGGCCTCAGGCTATCTTCGCCTACTCTGACTGAGTCGTCTCACCACCCATGTGTATCTCCTCAATGCACTCCAACCCTTCGTCCTGCAAAACATCCGCGAACACGATCGTCGTCCCACCATCATCTCGGACAGATGACGACAAGCCGAACCCAGTGTCGAGCCCTTCGCCACGTCTACCCTGAATATCCCGCGCATACAACACCCGTATGCTTATAATGAATCGGGGGATTAGTGTGAACATGGGCACATATTGCACGATGCTCAACAGCATTAGCTGCCATCCTCGTATTGGAAGCTTTCTCAAGACCACCAATACGTGGCCGATGTTAGCCAACCTGAGAAAGGTTCTATGACGGGAATACATCGTTAGCTTAGCTGGGAAGCAATTTGTTTGCCAACTTGTGTGGCAGCGGAGGAAACAGAGGGAAAGG
>JBBPMW010000835.1:0-13754 GCA_038090535.1 Tylopilus alboater | reverse complement strand
CGCTCTGCTTGTGAGACACTGGGCAGATAGATTCCAATCCTTGACTTTGCAGTGTTCCCAGGACTGCAAACGAACATCAGAGAAGTGCAGTTCGTGTTCGTTCCCGTAAGCACTTCGATTTTACTCTCGATGCAGAGCCTCGTCCGATGTTGCAGTACATCTTAGCTAATTCACTGTTCACGCCGTGCCGGAGTCACCCAAAGTTGCTAAACTACGGGCCGTAACGCAGCCGGGTTGCTACTATTGGCAACCGTGACGCATAACGCGGCCGGGTTGCTAAGCTCGGGGTCAGGGGCTCCCCGTAACGCTCGCCGCCGGTTGCCTCCATACAGAAAGGTACAGTACTAGACTCACTTGCCGGGACACCAGTAGTGTATGCCGCACTTGGTGCGTTATACTCTTTCGTTTTTATGACAATTACATCATCTACTTACATCCAACTCTGGCGATCTCGATCATATATAGGCTCTGAATGAGGTCGCAATCCATGATACTTATCGTGTTAACTGGTCAGCAAGCCCTGCTATCATTTACTAAGAGAACGTCGGAGAAAGAAAACTGGGTGACTATGATTTTATTTTCATACGGTATGAGATTCAGAATCGAGAACATGACATGAACGGTTTAGACTCACTGCGCAAGCCCAGTCGCGAATTTCGCTTCAAACTCGATGTCGTTTGCATTTGCACCCTTGACAGCGTTGAAATCCAGCGTGGCCAGCATCGTCGCAATGCCACTCCAGACGGACGCATCTGCGTTGTATCGCCCTGGGCAGGATAAATCATAAATCATGCCCCTCGCACGGGAATATGTGGCTTACGGGCCTGTGCATATTCGTCTCCCGAATCCAAAGACGAAGTCGGCGGGATTGTCTTCATTCAACACCCCTCCAGAATCTAAAAACCGCTCAGGAATGAACACCTCTGGATCTGGATAGCGAGTAGCGCCGCGTGACATTGCCCTGTAAAACAAAAATATCCAGTAATAAGCGATACGTTGACTCCTCATACCAAATATTCGCAGTGACAGTCGCTCCTAGTATTGAACAAACGTCACCACGGGTAGATTTCGCGTACATCTAAGACATGCCGCTGGGTATGTGGTACCCCTTGTAAATGTCGTTAGTGGAAACAGCGTGTGGGACACCTTTGGGATGCTTCGGGGTGCTTTGGGGACGCCAGCAGCTCCGAAAACAGACCGATAGGAGCGACTGGATGCCGCCTCAACGATTCTGTACGATCGCCTCCACGTATGTCGGTCCCAATCACTGCATCGATTTCTGCTTGAGCACGTTTCCAGATCTGGGGAATCTTGACCATCGCAAGCGTGAAAGTCATCAATGTCGAGCTAATCTGTCTGTTCCATAAGTGACGCATCCCTCATAGAATATGTACTATGGACCGACTCTGCAGAGCCTGATGTGCACTAAAAGTGAGATCCAACCATCGGGTGTTCGTGTCAGCGAGACTTTACCAAGAAGGGCACTTGAAGATGAATGTTTGAGAGCCATTCCATATTCTGCACGGTGTGGGCCGTCTAATTTCTCCATGCGGCGGATGTGATCGAATACCATTGTATCAGCTACAATATCTTCTTTGGCCCCCTGCAGAGACTAGTTGTTACCACCGTGCTGTTCTGACGGATCAGGCGAAGCCCACTGGCATGCGCTTCTGTACCGACTGGTATGGCATCTCCACTATCCTGGTGCTCAAAGCGCAGGCCATGCCTGCTTCACGTCTGGTGCGAGATAAGCCAGGAACCCACTCGGACACACTCAACACTGATTAGGAATGAAGTTGAGTATAGACAACGACACTTGAGCTTGTTGTTTTATCCGGGATACTCACAAAATGGGAAGGCTTTGAGGACTCGAGTGTTAGTGCCGGCAAGGAAGCCCCGCCGAAATCGTCGACGATTGTCACCAGAGGGTCTCCCCGGGGCCGCGGCCCATAGTCGTAGATGGCAGACATACTCACTGCAGCAGCAAACATAGAGGAAGTCAACATCATGTAGGGACGAGTGTGTGGAACTGGTCTCCCTACGTTGGATAGTGAAGCGGATATCCATTAGGATCATCAATGATGTTGATGATTATCTGTCGGTCTTGACGGAGTCGCATTGGACGAAAGGCGAGAGCAGCCTCGGCGGAGAACGTCTGGTGGATGATGCGCCAGCATAACCTCCAATGTGGACTATATTGGGCAAAACCAATATTGATGTCGTGTCTGTATCTGATGGTTCGTCGAGTCGTAACCATCATCCATGATTAATATGCTGCATTACGTTTGGAGACTGAACTCACGGCTTGAGCGTTGCAATGAACGGGCGGCCAGGGTATATCTGCGATCGTTTCTCGAACAGTTCCGTTGCGTCCGAGTACGAGTTCAACACGATCACGTCAGTGTCCAGCAGTCGGACGTACATCACATCACCTGACAATCTCCTGAGACGAGTATCGTAGCTCTTAGATACGGTGATCACCAAAGGTCTGGGATCCTGTGGCACTTGGGTGCCGTCCAGCCCGATTCCAGTATCTAGAGCCTAGTATGGCATCGGGACAGAACGACATCGGACGAACCTAATGATGTTGGCAGTCTGGAATCCGCATTTGTTCCGGATGAGACGAGAATTTGCGTTTCATTCCCAGGCCTGTTGGCAAGGCCTCGTCTGTGCATTTACCCTGGAAATCCCTGGCAAGTCAGTCGTTCCCTGGTACTACGTCTGTTGCTCCCAGCTGTACGTATCATCGTCCGAAAAACGGCCTTTTTCCAATTTCGAAAGTGGACTCTTTGGATCCTCACTCCTGGCCTGGGCTGCGGGGTCAACACCTGCGATGTCAGACGGTAGGTCAGAGCTAAACATTGCTCTCGCTCTTTCATCCCAAAAGAGGGCGGAGTAGAAGCCGAAACTGTGCTCGGAGCAGACTCCGGGTTTGCTACCCCGTGCCAACGCCCAAGTGTCAGGGGGCCTCGCCGCATGTCGCCGCGGTCTGTGGTCGACAACGAGTAACGACATGTCATGCGATGATATTGTAACAAGTGGAGGGTATAACATAGCACAAAGACATCAGCAAAATACGAGTGGTAGTATTGACATACGAGAATATGGTTCCGCCCACGCGCTACATGGACGGTTCTGAACGAAAACGAAAGAGGGAAAGAAGAGAAACAACCTAAACTGCCATAGTTGCAAGTGGCCACCTACCGCTCCCCTAGCTTCATTAACCCCTTCATCGCGTTCGCGACCGCAAAACTGGATTTGGCCATGATCTGCCTGGATTCTTTCGTCACTTCCGGTAGCGCTTGCACGTCCTGGAGTTTCTTAGCATGTTCAGAAAGTTGCTCCAAGATCTCGGCGCCTTGTTGCGCGGAGGCAGTAGGTAGGTTGCCGCTGCAGACAGCGACGATGCTGGTCACGATGGTGATGATCTGCGTCAGGTTTTCATTCAGAGTCGGTGCTGGGATCGGTGTGCGTACGCCAGAGAGTACACTCTGGATGGCGTATACGATGGATTCGGTCTGTGCTTCGAGATAGGGCTGTTCACGACGGGAAGTCCGCATCAGGAACGGCCCTGAAACGCAACTGAAAACGCACCTTGAGTTCAGACCATGCATCTTCAGGTGGTGCAGAGTCGTCACTGATGACGCCACTCCCGGGAATGGGTGACTTGTCGAATATAGGAGGAGGCGAGTTCGTACTGGAACTCGAAGGCTCGGAGGACGACGCTCCTCTTCGGTCCATGAATCTCCCAGATATCGATTCCCCTTCACCACGCCTCGAACTCGCAGCAGAAGACTTGCGCTCGTGCCCAGAGCGGAGCTCCTCAATGGAGCGAAGGGATAGCGGTGGCTGTGAAGCTGATGGAGGTACCGAGAATTCTTCCTGTTCGGCACGTGTGGCCTTTCGGATGCAAATGGTTCTAGAGATGTCTGTGATGGTCGCAGAGACGTGGCTCGCAGCAGCATCGAGGAGGCTGACGGGCGACATTCCAGAGCTCATGGCGTGCGTTTTGGTTGCGACGACGAGGTTCGAAAGGGTTGCTTCAAGACGTTCACGAAGAGAGCGGAGTTGATCGACGTCGACGTTGCCACGCGTAGGTCGTAATTCGTATGCTCGAACATCTTCGATGATCGCAGATGTAGAGTTTACAACAGCTTTCATAGGCATGAGGACGCGCGTCGGAGCATTTGACCGTCCTGCAGTCAGAAGACTGTCGATTCCCGATACAAAGGCAGTGACATGTATGTCGGCTAGCCCACCGTCCGAAGCCATAGGCATCTGATCGTCCATCTTGGGAAGTTGCGTATGCAACTGAGAAGTGGCTACGAATAAAAAATGTACTCAGAATCAACACAGACAAGGTGAAAAATAAGGCCTACATTTAACACTTCTCAGTTCGGTCTTTGCCAGCTCGTACTTGCGTTTGTATTCTTTGAGCTGACTATCCAGATCACGGATGACTGCGAGGTCCGCATCTTTTGCAGTCATCAATTCGTCGTTCCGACGGCCTATATCCGCCAACTCGGTCATTAAACCCTCCATATCCGAACGAAGTTGTTCAATCATTTCACTGTCAGCCTATTTAATGGTCAGACAGGAAGATAGCATTAAGTTGAAAGGACAAACCCGTGACAAAACATCACCACGCTCATCCTCGAGCCGTTCAAGGCGGTCTCGGAGTATCTGGAGCTCTTCCTCGTCGTTTTCCGCACGCTTCATCTCCCTTTCCTTCTCCCTGGTTCGCAGATCACGAAGCTCGTCAAGCTCTTTCTGAAGTGCTCTCATCGCGACCCCATGTTCCTCGGCACGCTACACAGATAGTCAGCATGAGGCGGACTTCAGGTAGAATTCCAACGCACCTTGCGGAAACCATCAATTTCTTCTTCCAGTAGTTTAATTCGCTGTTGACCTTCTCGCAATTCCTTTTCCCGTTGTTCTGCATTGCCGAGATCTCGTTCGAGCGTCACAATCCTGCTTTGCATCGTCGCAACCTTGAATTCATACTCCCTTCTCAACCGTTCGTGATCCTCTCCTCCCACGCTTACTCGCCCGCCTATGCTCTTCATCGCACTAGCCGACCGATCAGATGTCACGGACGCCCGTCCAAGTGAGACCTTGTCGAAGTAATCGTCGCCACTTCTCACCCCGTTTCCCTCGTCGTCGTCCAGTGCATCTCCTGACACTTGACTTCTTAATCGCGCGCCTAGTGCGCTCAAGCCACCTAGGGAAGGGCCCTCTTGGTCGTGTTCCTCATCTATCCCACCGTAGGTATCCCCATCTCCATCTCTGCCGCGATCACCAACGACCATAACCGAACTGTCTCGCGCCTCCTCGCGCCCATACGGTACTTCGATGTCCTCTTCTGCGATCGTGCTCTTGTTTGGGATGATCATACCACTCGTTGCGGTCGCACTCTGAGCGTTTGTAGTGCCCGTAGAGTCGCTGTGGATGCTGGTCGATGCGCTCGGCCGGCGACCAAAGTCTCGAACTGGTCCACGTGCGATATCCTGGGACAGCTTTTTTCGAGAACCAAGTCCATAAGGATTAGTGTCTGATCCGTAGGCGTCTTCGCTCCGTCTAGGTGGCACTTCGTCGTCGCTCGGTCGCTGTCTCCCGAATCCGTCTTCCGAAGGGCGGCGACCTAACGTGTGAGATCCATATCCACTATCAATCCCTCCCTCTTCAGAGATGCGTGCTGCCCGAGAACCTGGAGGAAGGGTGGGAACGTCCGATCGAGGCGAAGCATGGAATTCTGGTGAAGGCATATCGTCATAAGCTGATCCCGGAGAACCGATGGGAGCTGTCCCGGCTTCGTTCTGTCAGATGAAGATTTGGCAAATCACCAAGGCGATATGAGCCGGAAACCACTGACCTCCTCTTTGAACTCTGGGTAACGTCTTGATAGCTCGAAGTAAACGTCAGATGACAGATCTTCGAACCGGGCGGTTGGGAGTGTGGCAAGTTTCTGTCGGGCCTGGTTCCTCTTCGGATGAAACTCGTCGCGCGGAGGCAGACAGGGTACTGGGTTCGAGAATGGATGGGCGTTGTAAGATCATAGCATCCATCAATTACACGCACTTTCATTCTCTGGTGTGTTCATTTTCCGACGGACGAGCTCGTCATATACATCAGTGGAGAGTTCTTGGAACTGCTGCTTCGTGAGCCGAGTAAGCTTCTGACGCGCAGTTGAGCGAGAATTCGCCGGTGCTGCAAGATTGGCGTTAGCTTCGAGGGGTCATTGAACGTCAGTGAAGTCGTACGGACATTTGGCGAGGTATGCTACAAGATATTGCTGTAGTTCGTTGTAGTGTGTCCTCGCAATAACCTTGGGATCGAACGAGGGCATCGCTGGCATGGATCCTTGATCTTTGACGGGGCGATACGATTCAGTGCGGTAATTGGAAATGCCAGAGAATGTAGTCGGCGTCGGCGACGACGCCCTCGATGACTGGTTTCGCTTCATGGCTGAATGTCGTCGAGGACGATGAGCTCGCGACTGCCTGCGTGCAAGATGTTTGTTCCGAGGAGTCGTTCACAAACCACGAGGCTATAGCGTGCATGTCGGTTCTCACGCGAGCCAAAGTCGGACACCGATTGACAGTTACGTCCTTGATGTGGAACCAATCGTGTAAGGACTCCAACCCAATGGCGAAATTAACGGTACGCACACTATCTGAGCTGATTGCAAAGTAACGTATTCAAGATTCTGGAATTGCAGGCTGTATCTAAGTCTCCGGAGCGGCCCTTTTCCTAGGTTGAGTCACTGACGTCGCCATTGACTCGTCAGTCATCGCTAGTACCCGCGCCCTCTGAACCCCCCAATGATTTAGTCAGCCTGTGGAGGTTGCGTGGACCGCGGGACAATATGACCAGGTCCACAGTTAAATTTTTGGTCCATCCCGAGCTGCTTCACCTGGACGTTGTGGAGAACCGAAGACCTGTGAGATGACTCGGCCAATCTTTGGTACTATGGCAGCGTTTCTCATACAATCCCTCACCCGACGGTTAGTCCTCGGTCTTTTCTTGTGTGCCCACGTCTTATACTGATGTATGTATAGATGTGTACTATGTTTTTGCCAGGAGTACACACCATTCCATGGAATGGTGATCGCAGCTTCAAGTAGCTACTATACGGATGAGTATTCTGCTGTGAACACAGGCTATGGCACATCGCCCAATATGTAAAAACCTCACTATATGGATTGGTCCAAATGGAAAGGAACGATCGGTGGATGAAACAGTCCCCTTGAGGTAAGCCTGAGTCCTTTTGTCCCCGTGTGCCTGTTCACCCATGCAACTTTGCTATGACAGGAAAGCTGCCGGGCTGAAGCTGGAAAAGGTACGTGGCAGATCTGCTTCGCCATAATTCAGTTCGAATCAACTTGAAGTTGAGTCCACGCATTATTAGCTCATCCGTAACATGGTCTGTTCCTTATAGGCCATGCATCCAGGATGCGCACAGGCGGGCTATCATAGCCGTGTCATCACAGGACGCTGTGCTGTGTGTGATGTGAGTTGAGATGATGCATCAAGAAGTAAAATTATGCTTGGTAACGAAATTACTTCCCAAACTTGAGTCTTCTCACCGACATAGTATTATAGAACGGTTCACCAGTGAGAGAAAGATCATAAAATCAATCTTGTGGCAACGCGACAAAGTATTCAACCAACGTCCAGCACGATCAGTTAAGCATGTCCCGAATCCCACGGATATATACACCTTCTCTTCGGCCGCCGGCCGCCGTTCGTCGTGAGTGTGTTGACCTAGAGACATCTCGATCCTCGACATATTAACTTGGTTGCCGTGTGTTCGCTTCGACCCTTGCCCTTCGATCTCAACAGCACTAAAGTTGGTACAGGTATCAGTGTGGGCATCCAACGATGCTTATATATATCTACCTATGCCAACTGTGGTTGACCTCGCTCGGCTCCTCTGTAAGTAAAATTTCTTATCCTTGAACACCCTGACGGTATTTCCCACGATGTCCACTGGAGGGTCAGGACCATTCTTTCAGAACTCAGATCTGGAGGTGCAGTTTATAACGTTACTGCTTGATGCTTTCGTTGACCCGTCCTCCAATCAGAGCTCAAAAGTCGATAAAAAAGGAAATTAATGGTCCTATGAAAATGTTCTTTCTCGCAGAATCGACAGAATCGCTCAGAACCAGTCCCAACACACTTCCCAGTTTACTGAACCGGGCCCGCGGCCGGCTCATTCCATGTTGGAAACATGTTCAACGCCAATTTGTATTGCCGTGACATACATAAAACACGCAAGCAATTGGAAAGCAAAGGTGACTGCTTGATCAGTGAACGTTTGAACCCTGGCCAAAACAACTTCATCCCCAGATCCGATCCGATCTCACTGAGAGCCCACTCAAGCTGGTTGACAGCGATAGTTGGCGCCACTTTCATGCTTTAACAAGTCGCTGCTTGGTTGCGATTCGGAGATCGGCGGCAGGATGTGGTGAAGTTATTACCTGCACCATGACGGTAGCAGACCGAGAATGGAGTTACGCAGGTGTGACTCTGTCACCAGCTGGTTAGTACTAGCATGCCCGGATCAATCATCAGAGGTCTCATAAGTGCCACAGCGCGATCCCCCATGATGAAGGCCCTTTTGCGACGAGTATGACCAAATCGGAGGGTTTCGTTGTCCCTATATGGGGATATCTGCCGAAAGCAGCACCAATCTGGTAGTAAATGGCAGTGGTGCCCGTACAACCACACCTTGTACATTTTCTGTTTCTACTGTCATCGTCCGCCCCACAGTCTCAAGCCCTGAGCTCTAGCTGACTGAGAGTGTCTCCCCCCTCTCATCGTACATAACGTTTGAAAGGCGGTTGCATACAGCCGACCTAGCCTGCCCGTGCCGGTCCAGCCAGGTGAGTCGTAGGCTTCCCTACTCAATAAAGGAATCCATGCTGTAAGACCCCTTTGGGTTCAGAAGGTTCGCTCACCAGCCAATGAAAGGGCTGACCCGGTTAGTTGCGAAGGAGTTGTTGCACTGCCATACATCCCAGTTGCTCAGCAGTAATTAGGCTGGCCATGGTGTGGCACTGAACCCGGAACAACTGCAGCACAACTCCCTCAGATCTATCGGAAACGAACACAGAAGCGAAAACAACATAAGTATCCGTCTCTGACAGCGATTCGGACTCCGAACATCGCACTAGATGATCAACTTGTCCCAAAATACCATCAGGGCTAGAAGTTATGATCCAAGGCTCGAGTGTCATACGGAACTCGACTGCATGAACCATTACGTATGTCGTACTTCAAGTTTTTCGTCAAGTCGTCCCGTATCTGAATAGAAACCAGACATTCAATCACGAATCAACGGATTTTCATCGCGATGTCGAGTCACCCCAACTTGCAGATTCAGACTGGCACCATAATTGAACGTTGACAGGAAGTCGAACGAATCCGGGGTACATACGAATTTCCCTCAGTCATTGATAGATATGAATTAAACAGACTCTGCCGTATGGGCGGCCATGATACGCAGGACAGCGCAAACCGAAGAGCGTTATCGTCATTCTCCAAATGAAAGCCCGAAGAAAGGTTTCTGATTACCACACCGGGGTGGAACCGAATACCGTGCTTCCGATTTTGCATGTAGGGAACAAGATTTAAACCCTTCTGTCATTCCTACGGTCTTACTACAGCATGTCTCTCCAGATCCCTGAAGACATTGCAGCTACTCTGCTCAAAGCGTCAGCATCTGTTCCCGAAACCGCAATTCCAGTGCGGGGACCCGACTTTGACAAGGGCCTGTCACTTCAGGATCTTCTCCGTAGTTACGAGAGGATCGGGTTCCAAGCCACCAGCTTCGGAAGAGCCGTTGATATCATCAATTGCATGGTGCGTTTACTTTTCTGTACACGTACTTCAGGTGGATCATTTATTCTGCATGATTTAGCGAAAATGGCGTCCCTCAGAGGAGCCTGTCACGCTCAATGGATCGGTCAAAGGGGATTCTCAAGTCAGAACACGGCCAGGCTGCACCGTCTTCCTGGGTTATACATCAAACCTCATCTCCTCCGGTCTGCGTGAGGTCCTACTCTACCTTGTAAAGCATAAACACGTCTCAGTACTCGTGACGACCGCGGGGGGGATTGAAGAGGACTTCATCAAATGCCTGGGCAATACCTACCTGGCTGACTTCCACCTAAGTGGGTCGGATCTTTTAAACAGAGGTATGAACCGGATCGGAAACCTCGTCGTGCCCAACGAGAACTACTGCAAATTCGTGAACTGGATGGCTCCCATTTTGGATGCTATGTTGGAGGAGCAAAAGGCCTCTGGTAAAGTGTGGACACCGAGTACGATGATCCGCCGTCTGGGAAAGGAAATAAACAACGAGGAATCCGTGTATTATTGGGCTTACAAAGTGAGTACAACGTACCTCCCCGCCCTCCGAACAAGGCTGATGCACATTCATCCAGAATAATATCCCTGTATTTTGCCCAGCCATCACCGATGGTGCTATAGGAGACAATATTTATCTTCATTCCTTCCGAAATCCCGGGTTGACTATTGATATCGCGCGTTAAACGAGCTATCCCGCCACTCGAAAAAGGCGGGAATGATTATTCTCGGCGGTGGAGTATGTAAACACCAGATCGCGAACGCGATGTCGATGGTAAGTGAACCTCCTCGTTCATTCAACACTCTATTGATTTCTTTTACAGAGGGGTGGAGCCGACTACTCAGTCTACATCGTTAGAATTTATTTTGTTTTCTTCCCGACTTCCTACTGATCATTCCATGCAGAACACAGGACAAGAGTTTGATGGATCTGATTCGGGCGCTCGACCAGACGAGGCAGTTTCATGGGGCAAAATTCGCCCCAGTGCTGAATCTGTCAAAGTACGTTTTTCTTTGGAGTGCCCTTGCGTTCAAGCTGACACTCACATCCTCAAGGTTTTCGCCGACGTGACGTTGGTTCTGCCACTCCTCGTAGCCGCTACCTTTGCACAGGACCCGAAACCTTGAGCACGACAGTCTTGACGGCGGCACCCTCGCTTGTAGGATCAATGTCAGACGTTAAGAGAGAGAGCCTGACAGATATACTACGGAAACTAGTCGACGTGTATGTGGATCTTGTTTGAGTTGGGTTGATGTAATCTCGAGCTTCCATCATCTGGTGTACCTATCCATCCCAGAAGCTCCGATCTCTGCGATGCTCGTTCGTTATGCACTTTTCGTCCATTACGATGCATGGTGCCACGACGGTCGAACATGCCATGGACGCGATGAAGCCACGATTCCTGGCTGAGAAGGCATCCGTCGAGTCTGGGGCTTGCGGTGCAATAAAACCCTGTAAGCCGAGTTAGACTGGGCTGTTCTGCTATATCATAAGTCGCATCCGGGTCCGAGTCAAAGTTCACCGAATGTCTACGACGTATATGGTGCAACCCTGGATTCCCGAGGAAGCATGACTTGCAAAGGGAGAATTTGGGAGAATACACTTTGAAGGAGTCCGTCTTTTGATTAGCACCTCGTTGCTGTTCCAGAGTCTGAAGTGCTAGAACTTGGGGGCAGGTCGTCAGTGACATACCACCACCGGCCCCCGGTCGAAGTCCCAGGCTTGCCATGAAATCGATGGCCCGGGTGTTGTCGCAGGGCGAAACGAAATATCAGACTCTGCCACCGATCAGGAACCTTGACAGCTGCCAGCAGGTTCGCGATGCGAAAACCTCCCAAAACACATAAGCATTGACACGCCTGCGAAACCTGGCGTTGGACTCGCCGAGCCTGAATGATTTTTCGAAACGTGTTAATAAAACCATATACAGATCTGTGGACCCGGCGCTTGCGCTGCGTGCAAGATGACAGCGGCGTGACCGTCAGAGTGTTTCATGTGTAGGATGTTGTACGCGTTGAAACTCGGGCTACTTTCGCAAAAGTGAAAGTTCTACATTGGTATTGTGAGTGTACTAGGTTTTGTATGCGAAGGATGCTGGCAGTGACATCATGCTGCTGATACGGCGGGCTGCCTCCCTGCAGCATCCCCCAAGGATGTTGTATATTACATGAGTTTTCGTGGGTGTGCAGCAGGTGGATACATAAATGAGAGGACGAGGTAAACATCACCTCATCGTGAGTGCAAGGAAAGAAACTATGTACTATAAAAATGAAAATTAGTATCATGTTGAAGCCATTGCACGACTTTGGGTCTAGTTATCAAAACAGTAGTGCAGCCTGGGCGCTGGCATGATGCTGTCCGCTGGTAATGGGTGGCGCATGGCTCGAGGCCAAGAGATGCGGAGGGTTGAGGTATTCTAAGCTTCCATCTCATATGCTTCGGTGATGTTTGCCACCGGCGTGTCATACCCTTCCAGATCACCCGCTCCCGGTTCCAGTAATGAGGGTTTCACAGGTGACATGCCCGAAGCGGGTCTAACCTGGAACTCGATGGTATGGCTTTCGGTCTGTATTAATTCAAATTCAAGTTCAAGTTAGAAATGATCACGAATAGGTAGTTGTCGTCATAGCCGTACCTGTTTGTGACTGTTTAGCACGTTGTCTCCCACTGGCGCAGTTGTTGCGAATAGAACGTTCTCCCGGATTGATGAGGTGGCCCTCCACCCTCCGCGAGCGTTAAGTGTGGAAAGAATCGAGTTTGAATATAACTTCGACAACGCAAAGTCCCAGATGTAGTTCCTGAGCAAGAAATCATAATCAGGCATTGCATCCTCGACTATGAGGTTATGTACTCACAATGCCGTACCCTAGACGTGAAAGGCTTTAGATACCCGCCTAGCAAGGAAGAATTCGCTTACCTTGACTGCCAAGAATAAAACTACGTCGAGCGTGGCGGACACGGCTGTAATCAAACCAGTCTGCACAGTCACTGTAGTGTTTGTGGTCATCCAATGTTCTTTCGCTTGGCAAGAACAAACTCACTGCGGATAACCTTGTTTATGAGATCGTCTGTCGCAGCAAAGCCTGTGCGCTGGCGCAGCTAACGAGAATTCAGGAGCAGGCCGGTAATAGTGTCAATAATACTCACCAAGCTATACACTAGTGATGTCGTAATAATGACATCTGCGACCGCCGAGGATGCCAGCCAGGTGATTACAGCACCATCAAATTTGTGGAAGTGCATATATTCATTGATGAAAGTCACCGCAACCGTCACTGCGACACCACCAACTGTGGCGGGGCTGAGATACAACTCTCAAGGGAATAGCAAATCTAACTTACCGAACGAGGTGATGGCGAAAAAGCTAATGATAACAGGTAAGAGGGTCGACTTAGTCATGACCCTCACACGCCACGCGATGAACAACTGGACGGGCGAAGAAATCATCACCTGTAGATCACTACGTTAGCGTAACGCGTGAGATTCACTGCTGAGGCTTACTGTCAACAGGGGATCTTCGGACGTCCTGTCAATGATATCTGTTCTATTGACATTCAAGATTACTTACCAGCTGCTAGCACTGCAAATTTCAAATGAGTTCGAATGCAGTTCAACAGTGAGGATGATTCTTACTAATAGGTGCGACTGCAACCGCCCGCGGAGTGCCTGGACGAAACCACTTTCAGCATCTTCGAAAGGTATGAGGTAAAATAAAATCACAATAGCGGATGATGAGGGGCTCGTACATCATGCCCATGTCGAATCCCGTGTTCAACGTCTCGCAGAACAGCAGATAGAGTACCTTTTTGAATCCGAATTCGAGTTCATGTCGCGTGGGTGAGTGAAATGACTCACGAACATCTTGATCCACCATGCATCCCTG
>JBBPMW010000834.1:0-11203 GCA_038090535.1 Tylopilus alboater | reverse complement strand
AGCACAAGCACAAGCACAAGCACGGTTGAATCACTTGCATCGCCTTGACATCTGAATCTCCCAAAGCCGGGGAACACTCAAGTTGTAAGTACTTCAACGAGAACATGCCAGTGCTTATAGACGTGTTTTGGTCTGAGCAGCACCGCAACACGTGACGAGCACGTTGGCGGTTCTGCCAGTTCATAACTTACAACCCTACACCCTGCACTCTCCAGACCAAACTATGCCTATGCTCTGCAAATTTGACACAGCGCCTGTCCGTCCTCCAGCTAGCCCGCAATCCGACATTCGTGCCATCGTCCGCTTCCCTCGTCAGCTCGTCGCCCGTCCCCGCCTCCCCCATGGCATCCGTGCGTTGAATGTCGGCAAAGACGCCAACATCCGCGTCAAGTTGACACTCCCCTACTGCACCAACACTTGGGCTGACTGTCACATCTCGACGTGGTCCGACACCACACTCTACGGTGGCGCCGCTGATATCTTCGTCCTCACACCCGGGGACCTAGACTTTCTCACCGGCGAGCACATGCGGATCTCCGACGACCCGTCTTCCGTGCGCGTCGACTTTGAGCGCCGGTTCGTCACCCCTCCCAAGGTCGTCGTCTTCCTCAACTACATCGACCTCGACAAAAACCACAACTGGCGCATCAGCGTGAGCGCCAGTGACATCGACGTGAGCGGGTTCACGCTCCACATCGAGACGTGGGGAGATACGGTTCTCTACGCTACGCAGGCTTGCTGGATCGCATATCCAGAGGATCGCGAGCACATTTATAGCACATCCGTTGACACGATGGACCTTCGAGTGGGTCCTGTCACCGAGCCGCAGCCTGAGCTTCAAAAGGAGAGCAGGGACATCACGTTTGACACGGTCTCGTTCTGGAAGGATCCCTCGGTCTTCGTCGCGTTGAACACTCTCGACGGCGACTGCAAAGCTAATCTTCGCATCGCCGCCTATGTGGATGAGGTCTCAAGAACCGGACTGGTCTGTCATATCGATTCCTGGGACGACACCGTCCTTTATGCTGCTGGCGTCAGTATCATTGCTTTCAACTAGGCATTCATGCACGGTAAGTTTCCTCTTTCGCACCGGCTTGGACTACAGGACGCCAACGCTTTATCAGGTTATTTCCAGAATCGCTACTCCTGTGTCCGATATATTTGCTGTCAGTCATCTACGTTGATGATAGTGTCGTTTGTTTCTGCTGATGGCCATATGAATTATGTATCATGACAGCTCCTGGACCGGGGTGTGGGGTGTATTACTTTGAGCTACCCACATTACTCTTTGGCTCCCGACCTAGTTTTGCTCTTCTTTGCTCTATTTGTAGCCACCGTTTTGCGGAAGACGGTGCAGAACATGGGCCGCACCAATGGTACGAGCGGTCAATCGGTTTTTTTCACTGGGAGCACCATCTAAGCTACCACTTTGTCAGGTATAAGTACTACGTATCGTGGAGGGGTGTGGGTGGTTGACGATCCAGAACTACTTTGCGAAAATGGGTGACTTCAATTATCGTGCCAATATTTGAAGGTCGCTGGCACGATCGGTCCGACGACTTAGCCTAGGACTCGGTCGGCCACCATGCCATGACCATTACCACCACAAAAGGGACCTCCTCAATGGTGCTGTTTCTAACACTCACTGGTCGCACTTTTTGCAAATCGTTCATTGGTGTCCTAACCAAACCTAACCGTTTGTTCATGCGTAACGTGTCCTCTTCACCTTTGTTGGGCCAAAACTCTGCTTCGAGCTCGATGACGCGGGGTAATTTCTTTTGTACGAACTGTGCAAAGTCGGGGTCCAGTCGTAAGAGAGGTTCGCGGTTGCCTTGGCTGTGAGGAGGATTTAGAGAGGGAAGTGTGGGTGGCGGACCATGCGGTCAACTTTCAAGTAGTTCTGCCAAAAACAAGCACGACACGGATATCGACGCTGCGCACCTTTTTCGCGGCCCCAAAGAAGTATTCGCGCGTTGCTTTGCGCTCGTGCCAGCAGCCGTGGACGGGGGAGAAACTGTACCTGCGGGAGGTAGTGTCGACTTCGCGGACGATCTTGGTGAGGCATCCGACAAGTAGGGTCAATGTGCACGTCGCGAGGCCGGCGAGCACGATCTTGGTGATGAGTCGGGCGATGAAACAGTGGTAAGCTTTGGCAGTGTAGATGCGGTCTTGTAAGAGGTACAGGGCGAGGCGGACATGGCCCGGGAGAGGCGACGCCGTAGTCGGCGAATGAATGAATGTTACACTCACGTGACTCCATCGTGTCTTCTTCTCCATGGACCAGTAAATCCTTAGCAGTGGACGTTGGACCCTCACCGTGTCACCAACACAGGCCATCGCACCCTGCTTTGTGCATGACGTACTCTCCACGCGTCACGGTCAGCATGCCAATGGAGGTCGGTGTTTGCCCCGTTTTTTTTGCAGCTCACTCACTACAATGACTACACCAGACACCGACTTTTTCTGGATCAGACACACGCCTCGTCGCACGATTTTCCTCGTCGGCATGGTTGTCGGAATACAAGTGTATGGTAGGTGCGCCATATATACCAGTCAGTTTCATTTATGTATGTTAACCTACTCTCAGTGCTAAAGCCGTGATCGATTGTGTACTTCGTCATCCTCACCCGACTCTCCCCGAACCCGAACCGCGTTCAACGCCACGATTTACTGCATGTTCGGGCGCAAAGACCAATCTCCTATGTCGCTCACCGAAGAAACCCCGTCTCGACAAGACCAAGCTCGAGTAAGCGGGACCCCCACCCCCGTCACAGAACCTGGCTAGTCAGCAGAGTCGTATGACACTACCAGTCAAAGGATCCATGCGGATACGATCGGTGCGTTCTCTCGTTCTCTCTACCATAGGTCGCTCATGTACGCCCACAGACCTTTGTCGCTCCTCGCTCGACGAGATCGAACATTTAACGTATCGTCGAGCTCCACGAAGCAAAGTATTCCCTTGCTGTTCCCTTCGTCCCACTCAGAGTCGAAATCGACCACCATCTGTGTCAAGACATCTCCACTCTGCGCATCACGACTACACGCACATCCCCTACACAAGCCCACCTACCTGAAGGAGACCCTAATACTCAGGCATTAGGGTTGATCTTACACAGCCGTTCAGAGCACTTTTGCTCGCAAAACACCTGGTTCACGAGGAATGCCGGAGAATTGCCACTGACAGCGAAATCTTCGTTCTCAGACATAAATTGACTTGCTTGAAGGATGTGAATGCTGAGAGATTGGTGATTGTGTGACCCAGTGTGTTTGGGTGCTCCGCCGCATCTTGGAGGTGGTGCAGGATCTTAGCATTCTCCGCAGCGACTTCTGGTTGTACCTCCTCCAAGTGGTACATTTCATTCCCAATTTATTTAACGAGTATTCTGGGAGAAATTGCGAATTTGAAGAAAGGGAAGGAAGAGGGGAGCGC
The DNA here is from genome assembly GCA_038090535.1 of Tylopilus alboater. NCBI lineage: Eukaryota > Fungi > Basidiomycota > Agaricomycetes > Boletales > Boletaceae > Tylopilus > Tylopilus alboater. The sequence goes on along the minus strand of JBBPMW010000834.1, from coordinate 7,773 downwards.
TAGACGCAAAATCACAGGTTGACCCGTTTGCCGCACTCTCCTTGACCTTGAATACAACACTGCGCGAGCCTGGTTTGACGGCGTCTCGTTAGACCGGATTTGTCCGTTGGCATCCTCGAGTTGAAACTGCAAACTTGATGGTAGCGTCCCAGAGACGAGATAATGATAAGTGTGAGATGACCCGTATCATCGTCAAGCAACTGAAGACTTCACTTTATGATCGACCTGAGTGACTGGGTGAATAGGCATAGACGAAACGACTCACCACGCCTTTAAAGTGATCTGATCGATCAGCAAATGGCAACCCACAAACCTGTCTTATAGAAGGCTTTCTGTACCACGACCTTCTCCCAACCTTCTCCCCACCCACCAACTAATGGATTCGTCGGTACCTGGACTCACATGTTCCTCGCACGGAATGAGCCCAAGTTCCAGCCTCCACCGGACTTCCACTTCGAAATTCCGTGCCTGAAACCAAGAAAACCAGCTACGGGGTTCCGCTGCAGCCCCCCAACAAACGCTGTTGCAACGAAGAAGCAGGCACACAATATTAAGTCGAGGTTCGAATGCGCTGTTCCGGTGTTTCCGCGCACCCTTGTTGGTAGGGGTCAGGTCCGAGTCCCCACGATCCCGGAATGAGCAGGGTGGCAACACTAAATGCGAAAGTGGACATGCATCGGGGATACTGTGTGCATTGATATCGCCTGTGTGATAGGTTTGCCACCCTCAGCCGGGGAGGTGAGGTTTAGAGGCACACCGACCGCGAATACGAGTGCCTGTATCTGTGGTTTCAAAGCAAGTACGTAAGTCATGTAACGACCTTTCTTTGATTCCGTAGCGTGCAGCAGACCTGCGAGTGCTTGCGTAGCATCGTCTAGTAGGGGACTATTACCCAAGACGTCAACCATTTCCATAAAAAAAGGTGTTATGGCGAGTATCTGATGCGCTTTCGATGTTGTCGCGAGGAATGGCGGTGTCGCTGACAATGTGGGTGATCTGGAGTTACGTTCCTCGATCAAGACAGCTGGGTACTCACATGCCCGCGAGGTTGTCTCGATTGTATCTGGTGACGATGCGAACTGGGTAACTGAGCTTTGGAGCGAGGAAATGGTAGCCCTGGACGCTGATGGTCCACGGCTGACCCGTCTCAACGAGTCAACAAGTGCTTAACGTTGACCTTGAATGGCCGGTCTGTCAATTATCGCTTGATTTGCAATCCCGGGTGGAATACGTCCACCGATCCTCATGAAAATCTTGTCTAGCGCCGAGGGGCGCACGGAGTGCGTGAGATCTAGTGTAACCAATTCAGACTCGGAGACATTGCGGAGAAGAGGAGTTGTAATTGTAGTGGGGCGGCTGTAATTGGCTTACTTACCGTTGTCCGAGGAGCTATTAGAGGGACTTGTGGTAACGTTCAGGAACACCGCCGTAACCTTGCTCTGCGAAAAAAAAGGGAGCATGCCACCTGGTAGCAAGCACGTGGACGTCGGTACCGCGTGTCGCTTTACCTTGGTAGCGATGGAAAGCCAGAAACATTGTCCGAGTCAAGCAATTGAGGAGATAACATTACAAACTCCACTTACCATATAGTAGACTATGCATCATCATGGAGATCCAGTTAGTTATCGTCTCGAATTAGTAAAAGCATTTTTGTCACTTGAAAATGCTTGCGAAAAGTACAGCAATGACGTACGATCGGTCATCTCGGAGATGTTGGGCTGCACTTGCTTCCATTCACCACATTCCACATCGAAAGATCTTTGCTGGGAACTCTTAAAAAACTATCATTTTGAACGTTTATGAGGTCCGTCGTGGGTGCTGACACCATTTTATAAATACCAGAGACTTCACTCGCCAGTACGTGTCACTTGTTGTTCAACATATACAGTGAACTGAAACGTTTTTGTCCGCGCAGTCATTATAACCAAGTGTGATCCAATTCGCTCTCCACATTATCTCCCTGTATACTTCTCGCGCGGTATGTACCTGTCATGTAAGCTTCAAGTGAACGGCGATGACCTTCCGCACAGTCTTATCATCATCAAACTTTTATGAACGTTCCAATGGTTCCATGTGGTGTCATGACTGTTGGAAAAATATTCCGCGAGAATAGGCGAAAAACGGAGAGCTTCCATGCACTGACACAATACCTGAAGGCAAATCGATCTTGACCTGAAATATATAAGGGAGGTGCAGGGAGAATTAGCGCACACTAGCTCGCTCTGCCCGAGCAGTCGAGATGATTTCCGTCTTGATCCTTGCGTTTCCACTGTTCTTCGTCTCAAATGTGTCGTCGCTCGCCAAGGTTTTGGACTCGGACATAGATTTGCCAACATCCGCTACCACACCAACAAATGTTACTGTGCTTGGTCCGGTGGCCACACTTCGTGTCGCGAATGATTTCATTGCGCCAGATGGGTACAACCGATCGTAAGTCGATGTCGATTATCAGTTAATACATCCCTCACAATATGTAGAGCGACCCTTATTAATGGTGTACTCCCTGGGCCATTGATCCGGGCGAATAAGGTGAGAACTATGACGAAATCTGGACGTGGATACTTACACATTTCTAGAATGACAGCTTTAGTGTTGAAATTTTGAATGAACTCACGGATGATACCATGCAACTGGAAACTAGCATCGTAAGTAATCATGTATTAAATTGCACGTACCGCATTCTCAAGTACGTCCCAAAGCATTGGCACGGGTTTTTCCAGCACAAGTCCAACTGGGCGGACGGACCTTCATACGTCACTCAGTGTCCGCTTCGTCAGCAGGAAACATTTGTTCCAAAATTCAATGCCATCGGTCAGACAGGGACATATTGGTACCACGCACATTATTCAACTCAACGTTGTGACGGAGCTCAAGGACCACTGGTTATATATGATCCTGATGATCCTCTGGCTGATTTATACGATGTTGATGATGGTGAGTTTCGATCGATCTCCCGTTCATGCTCTGCTTTCTGACCCAGACAGAAAATACCGTTATCACGCTCTCGGACTGGTGAGCATCTCGTGTTGAATAGAAATGTTTGTGCTGACTTGTATTTAGGTCCCACGCACCGTCTATCAAACTGAATGAAATATTCACAAGGGTCATTGCGAACTCGACCCTGATCAATGGTAGGGGTCGATATTCTGGTGGACCATCCGTTCCACTATCGGTCATCAATGTCCAGCAAGGCTTACGATATCGATTCCGCGTGGTCTCCACATCTTGCGATTCTGCCTTTAACTTCACTATTGACGGTCATCGAATGACCATCATTGAGGTAGATGGGAATGAAGTGCATCCCGTCGAAGTTGACTCAATTCCAATACTTCCTGCTCAACGCTATTCCGTGGCCGTCACAGCAAACAAGCCAATCGGGAACTATTGGATTCGTTCTTTGAGCGACCTGCCCAATGCGACATTCGATGGGGGTCAAAATATGGCGATCCTCCGATATGAAGGAGCACCTGAAGAAGATCCCACGTCAGATGCTGGCCCGTATGAACTCTCGTTTGATGAGGGTAACCTTCATCCACTCATCAACCCAGGCGCTCCCGGGATACCAGAGATCGGGAAAGCGGATGTGAATATCCGACTTCCTCCTGGTTCCACCTCGGAAGGTTTCTTTACACTGGGCAATGTAACCTTCGTCCACCCCAGTGTGCCTGTGCTTCTCCAGATTCTCAGTGGAGCTAGAGAAGCTTCGCAATTACTGCCCAACGGAAGTGTTTATACACTTCCCCCGAACAAGGTTATAGAAATAAGCTTTCCTAATCCTGCCGCAGCTCCCGGTGGCCCCGTATGTGCCACGTATGTGAAACATCCTTCCGTGCTGACTCTAAATGCATTTTTCAGCATCCTATACATCTACACGGCGTGTGTGGTCCACTCCGCCTTTTTATTTATTTATTTCCAACTGAACTTTTTGTCAGCATAACTTCGATGTCGTCAGGCTTGCGGGCACAAATAAGACGAATTTCGTGAATCCTGTCCGGCGCGATGTCGTGTCGATAGGTGATAGCTCTACGGACAACGTGACCATCCGTTTTGTCACGGATAATCCGGGGCCCTGGTTCCTTCATTGGTGAGCACTCGAGTGGTTACCTCGACTACAGAGATTGCAATCTCATGTGTCCGTATTTAGCCACATCGATTGGCATCTCAACCAGTAAGTAACGTCGATGGACTGACATGTCTTCAGAACTGATCCACGTGTCTAGCGGATTTGCCGTCGTGATGGCGGAGGCACCGAACGAAACGGCCTATGAAGAATCGGCGGTAATTCCGCGTATGTGCTATATCATTGTGCTAGCGCAAACTGGTTGATCGCCTCTCACACAGCGGACTGGACTCAACTGTGCCAGAACCAATAGGGACAACACGCCTGGGTTTGCAACATCCATCGCCCCATGAACATACGCATAGATACCCGCTAAAATGTAACGAGACGCTATGGACACTATATATCCCATTTCAGTGTTGTATGAACGGCCATCGTACAAACTTGAAGGCGCACTCGACCAAGGTAGATAGTCGAACATCAGGCAAACATTAACCGGATTGACCCTACAAAATGCTCGAGTAAACACGCTGCAACACGATCTTAATGGGATGAAAGGAAACACTAGCGCGTACCCTGATCCCTTTCGTCGTTCAAAGTTCTGTGAAGAGTGGTGTACTTGTGCACCCTCGACACATGTTACACTTCATTCAGCTGTCCGAGAAGAGTAGAGGAAACGAACGAAAAGGTGGACTAAGGGATGGAAAAGTAACATTCGGCTACCGGGTTCCATTACAGCCCCCCAAGAATGACACGCAGCAGCCAACGTGCTGCATGAAATTGAGCTTTGAATGTGTCTCCTGCTTCGTGCCATCCAGCTAGCACAGATTCGGACCGTCCCCAAACTGGTTTGCGTTGCAAAATGCGAGCGTTGTCGGGTGTCAATGCCGTTCCGAAACACGAAAACGAACGAGACAAGGTGGATCGAGGACAGGAATGGGGGAGTTTTCATTATCGTTCTCATTGTTGAGCCTGACGTCGGCGTCGGCAAAACCAGACGGGCGTATGGAGGGGAATGAGGCGGCGTGCGCCGTTGCCTGTGCCTGTACAACCGCCGCCTGTCCTCGAAGGAGATGGGGGCGGTGATCGAGATCGAAATGGGTACTGTCTGTAGGGAGAGGACGATATGTGGAGTACGCTTGGAGACTTCTCGTCCGCGTCGGTATTGTACACCTCGTATGCATCCCTGTCGCTCGCATTACCACCCCCAAAAACGGCTCGTGAAACACCATTCCGAGAGCGAGGGCGGGCAAACAGGCGCAAGAGGGACTGACGACCTGAGAATACTTGTGAGGGTTGTACACGACAACCAAACCGTTCGTAGAGGTTGATGGTTTTGTATTAGGCAAGCGTTTTCTTGATGCTTAGAAGGTTGCAAATCTGCTTGCAATTGACATTGTATCCGTCCAGGTAAAGGGTAGGAATATAGAATTTTATGTCGTCGGATACAATGCGTGATGACATGGGGTAGACATTGCTAGTGGTGACGAAGCCTGGGTGATTGCCCCACTCAGGTGAGCTCGGGGTCCTACCTGCTATATCCGAAGGATCCTCTGCGAATTCGACACAGCGCCCGGCCATCTGTCCCCCAGCCAACCCGCAGTCCGGCATTTGCGCACAGTCTGCTTCCCTCGTCGGCTAGTCGCCCATCCCCGCCTCCCCCACGGCATCCGTGCGCTGGAACAAAAGCGACAACATCTACTTCACCAACACTTGGGTTGACTTCCGCGTCACGACCTGGCATGATACCACGCTCTACAGCGGTGTCGCTGACAGCTTCGTCCTCACACCTGACGACCTGGACTTTCTCACCGGCAGGCACATGCGGAACTTCGACGACCCGCCCTCCGTGTGCGTCGACTTTGAGCACAGGTTCGTCACCCCTCCCAAGGCCGTAGTTCTCTTCAATTACGTGGACTTCGACGACAACCGCAACTGGCGCATCAGCATGAGCAGGTCCACGCTCCACATCGAGACACGGGGAGACACGGTCCTCTACGCCACGCAGGCTTGCTGGATCGCTTATCCAGAGAATCGCGGGCACATCTATAGCACGTCCGTCGACATGATGGACCATCGAGTCGGTCCTGTCACCAAGCCACAGCTTCAAAATGAGATCAGGGACGTCACGTTGACATAATCTCGTTCTGGAGTGATCCCTCGGTCTTCGTGGCGTTGAACTCTCTCGACGTCGACTGCAAGGCTAATCTTCGCACCGTCGCCCATGTGGATGGGGTCTCCAGAACAGGGCTGGTCTGTCATATTGATTTCTGGGACGACACCGTCCTTTATGCTACTGGCGTCAGTATCATTGCCGTCAACTGGGCATTCATGCACAGCAAGTTTTTCCTCTGCATCGGTTTGGACTGTAGAAGTCACAGAATACCACTTTATTCTTTTTCTCTCTCCGAGGCCTTCGTGCAATGAATTCGAATTTCAAAAAATTCTCCAGAGTCGCTACTCCTGTGTCCGATTTGCTGTCAGTCATCTAGGTTGATGATAGTGTCGCTTGTTTTTGCTGATGGATTGTGTATCACAACAGCTTCTGGACCGGGGTGTATTACTTCGAGCCACCCACATCACACTTTGAACCACGTATCGTGCAAGTGTGTAGATGGTCCATGATCCAGAGCTACTCTGAAGAAATGAATAGCTTCAATTATCGTGCCAATATTATGAATTGCTTGCACGATCAGTCCGACAACCTACTCCATGCTGTGACCATTCTCACCACTAAGGGAACCTGTTCAATGGTGCTATTTCTGAGACATGCCAGTCACATTTTTTTGCAAGTCGTCCAACCTAACCATTTGATGTTTGTAAGATTACAAGGGTGAGATCTTCAAGTATACATCTATTCTTCCGTCTTCTTGCTCACACATGGGGTGTCCCCTTCACTTTCGTTGTGCCAACACGCTGCTTCGAGTTCTACGACGCGCGCCCATATCACCTCTGCATGAGCGAGTGTCTAATGCGATCCGTCCAGCCAACGACCGACCTGCGATGACAGGGGTAAAATAGTCGCCTACGAGAACTCCAATCTCTTGTACAGACTGTGCAAAGTCGGTTTGGCTATGGGCAAGTTGTAGGAGGGGTCCATGATCGCTTTGGCTGCGAGATCTCCTTGCGATTGCGCGTCGAGCGTTTGTGAGGAGGAGGAGATGGCAGCGTAAACGACAGACTATGCGCCCAACTAAATCTGCCAAAGACAGGCAACAAGGACACAGATATGGACGCTACTACGCAGTAACCGTTGTCAAGGGGAGGGTGTGGGTGCAGGCAGTGGTGCCGAAAAAGGCGACTTCGCGGACGATGGATCCGAGGAACAGAACAGGGTCAGTGTGCGCGTCGCGAGCGGGGCATTGGTGGCGCCGTCGAGCGCGATCTGGTCGTGAGTTGGGCGATGAAGCAAGGGTTGGCTTGGGCAGCGTAAATGGGGTTTTGGAAGAGGTAGAGGGCGAGGCGTGACATTGGGATGGTGGGAGAGGCGGCAGACAGGAGGAACAGGTAGGCAGTGATGGCGGCGCCGTCGCGATCAAGTAAGGGTCATTCCTGAGTTGGAGTTGGTCGGAGCGCGGTAGGATCAGTCGGTCACGGTCGATTAGTGTGGTTTCAAAGCAAGTACGTAAGTCGTAACGACCCTTTCTTTAGCGCCCAGCGGGCTGTGAGTGATTGCATAGCATCATTTAGGAGACTAGGTTCCAAGACGTCAA
>JBBPMW010000833.1:0-13772 GCA_038090535.1 Tylopilus alboater | reverse complement strand
GCCACCAGTAACTTTGTTGTAGAAGATCTAGTATCTTCTCATAACTGGAATGACCAGTGATAGGGGTGTCATGGTGAAGTCTGATGACTTTCATGTGTAGGTCTTCATAATCAGGCACATATAGCCTGTCAAACTTGTTGTAAAGGCAGCCGTTGTATGCCTCACAGATCCCCTGTTCTTTACATAACTGCTGTATGTCTGATTCATGGAAGCAGCATGTTGCATTGAATATGCGTGTGAAGAGTGCATTGCCTTCATTTTGGAGCATGATGTTAGTCCTAATCCTCTCCAGTGGGATTACTATGATTTCTTTGTTATCATCTTCAACTCCAATAGCATGATCTTTTCTTTAGAGAGCGCATCACCTTTTCCCATTTGAGATACCAGGCTTGTAATGCCAGGTGGAGTTAAAGTGTGTTAAATATTGTGTCCAGCACACTTGTCAGCAATTGAGATCTTGCCGAGTCATAAAGAACTGAAGATTCTGATGATCATTCTAGAGCTCAAACTCATGTTGTGATTCTTCTAGATAGTGTCTCCATGCTTCCAGGGCTTTGATTACTGACAACATTTCCTTATCAGAAACCAGATGGTTTCTTTCTTGTGGACTCATGGAGTGTGACATAAAGGTGACAGGGTGCCATTTGTTTTCCTTCTCGATAGATAATACTGCCCCTGTGGTGTAATCTGATGCATCACACTCAAGGCAGAAATGACAGTCAATGTCTGGGAATGTGAGTATCAGAGCAGTGGTAAAGTGGTGCTTAAGCGTGTCAAACACATGTTGCTGTGCTTCTTTCCATACAAAAGGTTTCTCTTTCTTTGTGAGATCATTTAGGGATCTAGCCACTTGGGTATAATCCTTAATGAATCTTTGATAGAAATTGGTGAGGCCAAGGAAGCTCTGTACTCCACAGACTGTTTTAGATTCTGGCCATTTCAGAATGGCTTCTACCTTTGATTTGTCCATCTTTATTCCATCTTTCCCTACGATCATGCCCCAAAACTCTACTTCTGTGGCACGAAAGGTGCATTTTTCTGGTTTTATGAATAGGTTGTTTTCTTCTAGTCTTTTTAGTACTTCTAATATGATTTTGTCATGTTCTTCTTGGTTGTCTGTTTTTGTGAATATCATTAGATTATCAATATATACTATTACAACGTCTTCCATATCAGCAAAGATTTTGTTCATCATTGCTTGAAATGTGGCAGGAGAATTGCATAATCCGAAGTACATCATGAGGGGTTTAAATGCACCACAGAAACAGACAAAGGCGGCTTTCCATTCATCACCTTTGATCCTGACATTATTGTATCCCCATTTTAGGTCCATTTTTGTGAATAACTCAGCCCCTTGAAGCTTATCAACCAATTGGGAGATTAGGGGTAACAGTTAATTGTTTTTGATTGTGTGTTTGTTTAGATAATAATAATCTTGTACCATGCATTTCTTTCCATCCTTTTTAGGGACAAAGAATACTGGGAATGTTTGAGGGGACTTAGAAGATCTTATGTAACCTTTCTTTAATTGATCATCAAGGAAGGCTGAAACTTCTTCCTGTTCAGTAGCGAATAGGGGTATCAAATGCCCTTTATGCAGCTTGAATGTATCCTCTTTTAGATCAATGGCATGATTCCATGGTTTTCTTATTGGCATGCGTTCTGATTCTCCCTTATGGAATACTTTTAGAAACTTATGGAATTCCTTTGAAACAAGTTCCTCAGGGGTTTTGTCTGTTTTCTCTTTAGGGGATGGTGCTTCTAGTGCAGTTCTTAGTGAATATGTGAGATAGGCATTTTCTTCTTCTTCTTTGTCACATGCCCTTAATCATCCTGCCTTATCTTGAAGCATGGTGCAGGTGTATGGGCAACGACTCATAGTGACTGATCCCTTTTGCCAATCAATCACAGGATTGTGCTTCTTTAGCCAAGAGAATCCCAAAATGAGCAGATTCTTTCCTAGATTGGTAATCTTGGCCATGACATGTTCTCTGTGTCCTTGATATTCAATGATGATATTCATAGAATGCATAATATTACTGGTGGAGTTTTTCATTCCATCAACATTGAATACCAGAATTGGGTTGCATAGTGGCTTTAGAGGGATCTTATGCTTATTGACCCATTGGCGATCCATAAAGATGACATTAGCTCCACTATCTAGCGGTGCTTCTGTTTTGATAAAAGAATTCTTTTTGTCAAAAGTGGAAATTCTGATTTCCATTGTGATCTCCTTCTGAAGGTGAACATTTCTCATAAAGATCTCATTTCCAAATTTAGTTTCATTAGTAATAGAGGAATTAAGCCCAGGTTTAACATCCCTGGCAAGTTCCATTTCTAGAAGCCCCTCTGACAGCAAAGATATGTAATTGTCTATTGATTCTTCCACCTTGAGTGGTGAGAATCTATTGTCCATAGTATGACGTACCTTGTTGGCTCTTTGAACACCCAGTTCATTTATTGAGCTTTCCCTTTTCCATTCTGTTGGGTCTTGAATACATCTGCAAAGTAGGCCTTTGCCTCTTCATATGACATCTGCTGGATTGTTCTATTAAGGGCAGAGTTAGAGTCTCTTTCGGTGCTTTTAGCCTTTTCCCAGGAGATAGTGGCATTGTCATGTGAAGCACTCCTTGCGGATCTACCTTTACGGCAGTCCTTCTTGTGCTGTCTGCCTAGCCATTTGCAATCAGGACAAGTGATCTTTGATTTAGGACAGGAGCCTATGAAGTGGTCTCCTCCGCAATTATAGCATTTGCCATTGCCCTTTCAGGATGGTGTCCTTGTGTTATTACTGTGTGTGGTGGCATTGACTTGCATTGCATTTGGGTCTTGATTAGATGATTGTTGAGCCCCTGTAAAGCTGTGGATGAATTCAAGAAGTTGCATCCTTGATCTGACAGCATGGATCTCCTTTAGGTATGCGTAAGGTTCATCTTGTCACTTATTTTTGAGTATGAGGCAATCTATTATTGCTCAGTTTACATTTGTCTCAATGATCTCACATAGATGCATATTGCTGAGATCAGCAAGTGGCATGAATTTTTGGAATCCAACAATCCAATCATCAATTGGCATTTTCCCTTGCTTCCAGGCCCTAATCTGTTTTTGGGCCCATTCTTGTTGATTTGTGGATCTGAATAATCCAATGATCTCATCTTAACATTCTGTCCAGGTGAAGGATTCCCCATTGATCAACATCTGGATCCTTGTTTGGGCGAAGCTGCCTGCTTTTGGGCTGGTAAGGTGACTGAGTACTGCCATGACCTTATCTCAATGGAGTGGGAGTGCAGTTCTGTTCTGGTCTATCCAAGCCTGCATCTTTGTTCACCATTCTTCAAACTTAGACTGGGAACTGTCATACGTTCCAGGGTCTGTAAAGAGCTTTGAGAACTTTGGGCCACTTTGTGATGTTGCACTGCTTCCAAATCCTAAAGAGAAACTAGAAGCAACTTGCACCTCAAGGGTCATCATATTCTTTTTCATTTCCAAGTATAGGTTGTTGGTGTTGGTGAGCTCAGTTAGGAGTCCTTTGAAGCATTTTCCAATTTGCTCAGTGGTGTCTTTCCAATGTCCTCCTTCATTTCTCATTCCCTCTAAGGCAGTCAGAAGCTCAGCTGGGAGTGCTGCCATTGTGACTTAGGATTTTGAGAAAGGCAAAAAGAGTTTGTATGCAGCTATTGTCTAGTAAGGGTAGCTACAAAGTCTTTGTAGGTGTGATTGCAGACATAAATAGTGATCTTCTAGAATGTTGTAATTGTAATGACGTACATATGCATAGTAGGTCAGCCTCGTAGTGGCAACATTGGCATGGGTGGTATGGACAAATGGATGCTGGAGTGGGTTCTCTATTCTATATTCTCTGACATCTTCCCTACTCTACTACTTCCTCTGCATACCTCTCTGCAACGTTCTGCAGCATGAAGTAAGTGTTCAGTGCTTTTAAGTCCATGGGAGCATAGAAGTCTGGGTTCTCTAGGAACTGTGCCCACCCTTCTAGAGGCAGCAGAGTGAAGTGGATGGCAATGGGAGGCGGAAGTGATGGGGCTGGGGGAATATAGTTGTTCAGATCTACTTCTGAGGTGATTGGGATGAGAGATGGAGTTGAGACCTCCAATTTGGCTTGCTCTGAGCCTATTGGCTGCTCCACCTGCATACCTTGTACTTGTTCTGGGGTGGGAGTGCTGGGGTAGCAAAGCCCATCAAACAGATCTTCTTTGTTGTAGAGCTTCTCCTTGATGACCTGTTGGATACAAGCTTTGTGTGTGTGCACTAAGTGTTGCAAGTGAGTGGCATAAGTATCTGATGGTTGTCCTAAGCACAGCAGTGACACCAGGATGCACTGGCTAAAGTGTAAGGTGTGATGAGGAGCAGGGATATCATAGTCATAGCATACTGTTTCTTCAGATGCACGAAGTTGTAGCGAAGTAGTCAATAATAGTCTTGTCCTAATGAAATGGCCTTGCTCACTAATCGACAGCAAGTTGCCTAGGTCTTGCTTGGGGTGACTAGGTCATGAGCATAGATGATGAGAGAAGAGAGAAAGGGGTCTTGGTGATGCTAGGCTCCAGTAAGGAAGGGAGACTATAAGAGAACAAGACTGGAGAGTCTTGGCTGTATATTCATGAGTTTATATACTACATGGATGTGTACATATGTTTGTATCAGATCTTGCCAATACTACTAAATATGGAGAACAATGTGAAATAAGCATATACAAAGCATGGTGTGGCAGAACAGCTATGGAATGGAAGAGAAGTGGGCACAGCCCTACATGATGATGTGGCAGCTAATGAGAAACATGAGGCAACTGCAAGGCAGTGGCAGAATGGAAGAGTGAAAATGTGAAGTGGCCATGCATAGGGTGGAATGGAAGTGAACCTGTGTTTAGGCATATGGTGGATTGGAGATCTGGTGCAAAGATAAGATAAAGATAAGATCTGACAAAAGAAAAATGATAAGCCCGCAAAAGATAAGTCCATTGTTACTCAACTATAACACTTCCTGCCCTAGAATTCCACATGGAACTTCTTGATTCCGCCTGGAAAGAAGCACAAGCTGCACATGAAAAGGCCTGACAAGTTATGAAAGAATGGATCAATTCCAAATTCCATCTCTGGAAGACCAGAGATAAGGTGTGGCTTGAGTTGAAGAATCTCAAATTCAATTACCCTTCTCGGAAACTTGCTCCTAAATGGGAATGCCCCTTCAAGATCTCACATGTTATTACCCCCTGGGCATACCACCTCAGACTCCCCCCTATCTGAAAAATCCACAACATCTTCCATGCCTCCCTCCTCTCTTCTTATCGAGAAATGCCTGAACACAGCCCCAACTACACCAACCCTCCCAGTGATCTTATTGATGGAGAAGAGGAATATGAAGTAGAAAAAATTCTATCATACTGTGGATCAAAGGGATGCCACCAATACCTCATATCCTGAAAAGGATACTCTGCTGTGGAACATATCTGGGAACCCAAATCCCATCTATTGCATGCTTGGCATCTATTGCAAGCCTACAAACTGTGCAACTCCAGGAACTTTCCAACCCCTAACTCTCCCTGATCCAATCACCCAACAACACCATGAGTGCCCTTCTTTCTATTTTCTATACTCTTTCTATCTTTGCCTTTCTTGTTACAGTCCTCTGAACTGCCATTTTTATCTATATGATTTCAAAAGTTGTCCGAAATAATTTCCCAATTGTCTTCTCCTTCCAAATAGACAACCACCATGCCCAAGTGGGCATCCTTATACTGCAAAACCAACATGGATGGGGCGACGGAGGACCGAACAGCTATGGTGACGAAGCCTGGGGAAATGGAGAATGATAGATAAGCAGAACCCATTCCCATTGTCCTTTAGAATGGCTGTTCCAACCATCCCCACTCCAAACCATCTCCCTTTCCTCTTCTCCAGCACCCTGCCCCCTCTCCAACATTGCCTCCTTTTTGCCAATGTCTTAGAGAACCCTGCTGTTTTCCTTCATGTTGAACAAGCCAGAGGGTTCAGTGTCCACCATGTCCTCCCTACCCTCATCCAGCTCTACCATGTGTCCCTATGCATTTGCCCCATATTCACCCCCTTATGCACATCTGACCTGTTCTCTGCCCTTGTCCACTCAGTTACCGTCCTCCAGGTTTGCCACCTCATCCTGGACCTCTTCTACTCCCATGACTTCAGTTGCTACCTCACTGCCATCCTACTGGATATCCTCCAATCCATCCTCCATCCAGTCTTCCATATCCTCACCACAAAGCAGCAATGATGATTCAACTCTGTCCAGGGACACAGCAGCTTTGCAATCCCCAATGGATCGTCCTCATCATCTGCCCTCTCTGATGGTGACGATTCATTCACAATGACAGAAGATCAAGTGGAAGGCAATAACAGAGCTACTGAACATCCTAGCCCTGACCCAGTCCAACTGCTCCAGGAAGAAGTCATCTTCCCCACTTCTAGTACTGCCCCCACCACTACCCCCCTCCATCGCATCAATGGAGGCTTCTTCGTCCACATGCATGCTACTACCTCCAACACAGCTCTACCCACATCTACAGTTGGGGTTCCTCCAAGACCCCTTTCTGTCCAATCCACCAAGAGTCCAACCAGGTCCCCTGCTCCTCCTGTTGCTTCACCATCCACAGCCCCTCTTAGTCAATGGCCCCCTCTTCCTTCCCATCGCACCCACCCTAGATGCTTCAAATATCAGTCTGTCTCCCACATCCACATCTGCTGTCCCCAGTACATCTGCCCATACTGTAACACCACCGCACCTGGACATATACAAGGCCACTGCCCTAGTTGCTGCTGTCTATTCTGCTGGGAACACAGACACTCCAACCCTTCTGCATTGCAGTCAACCTTGATCAAAGTAAATAAGTCAGTGCCTCATTCTAATGAAGAGGGTAATGCTACAAGTGTGACTCATACTGGCATGACTCATACTTACTTACCCCAGGACTTTGCAGTGTGCAAAGACTGTACTAGAGAGTGAGATTGGATCCAGTCAGTGGTGGACTTAAAGGACTGGTCTAACTTTTTTTTATTTTTATTTTTTATTTTTAATTCCATTATAGTTCATTGGGGTGATGTACCCTATGTAGGACTACTCTGCAACATTTATTGTAGCTAAACGAGTGAGATACGAAGGGATTGATTAGTTTCTCCAAGCAATTCAAGTACTCAAACCATTGCTGGTTGGGTACAAAGGAGAATAGAGGATTGGAACGAAGATGAAGTTATGGGTAGGCTGCAGGATAAAGGTAAGTGATATGTGGAGTAAGTGATGAGCATCATCATATCCATTTTACCCTCCAGAGCAGTATGTACTGTGTTCCCAATGTCAGTGAGCACAGAGAAAGGGGGCTGAGCCTAGTTGGGTGTATAGCTTATGGGGGGATTCAAGGAAGGAAGATGTCGAACGGTGATTTGCAGGGTCTGATGGACAGAGCTATGATGCACAGATCAGGGGAGTGGAGCACCCTGGAGACCCAGAGGTCTGTATTCAAGTCGATGCCTATGTAGGCAGGTGAGCCAGCTGGGAACTGGACCATAGTAACCTGCTGCACATTGTCCGGTATGGAGTAGGAGGGGACAGGTGACATGCCAGAGTCAATGTGGGTTAAGTACTAAGGGCAATCAGCATGGTCCAGCGTTAGCTGGAGCCAAGGATGATCTGGGTGAGCAGAGCGACTGGCGATGGATGATATAGATGGGGTGGGAGAAGAGGGATCAGGGATGTGGAGTTTCACTATGGAGACAGTGCATGGGGAGGGAGGAGATGAAGGGAATTCCTCATGAGGTACAGAGATATGGCAGAGTTTGTTTCTCAGCCATGCCACTTCCTTGCGGAGCTCCACTACTTCTGCATATAGATCAAGGCCACAGGTTCCATGAGATGTGGGTTGGGGAGTGACAGCCTTTGGTGCTGCCACAGGCAGTTTTGGGGGAGTGGTGCATAGCTGTCCATGCAGGTGGATCAACAGGTTGTTCTGGTAGATACGTACTATAGGGGGAGTACCCACCCCGTTTCAATATTGAGCGCCTGTGGGATAAGGTGTGCTTTGAAGGAATGGAAGATGTTAACCATCCACTTTATGGCCTTGTGATTGTCTCCATAACAGGAGATGGGAACAGAGGGGACATTGAAGGACTTCCCCTGGTTGGGGCCAGACCTGGTGGTCCAAGTCCATATGTATGAGTGGAAGGAAAAGTAATGGAGTATGTTGTGAGGGATGGCTGGGGGAGAGAAGCAAGCTCGAAAAGTATCCTTGGGGAAGAAGTGGAAGTGTTTTCCAATGTCTGAAAGGAGGATAGGGCACGGGGAGCTTGGGGAGTAGCTGTGCTTTGCTGAGCGAGGGTGTTTCCCATGGGGGGATGGTTGTGGTTCAGGATTAAGAGGCATTGGTCTAACTTTGGTGAGGATGCCTCCACTTTTCTCTTTTGATTATCTTCTTCTTGATCTTGATCTTGTTCCACTTCGTGACTCCTTTTGGTCGTCTCTCTGCCCCCTATTTATGTATGTATATTATTTCCTTCCATTCTGCTTTGCTCTTCCTTCCTTCTTGGATGCCCTTCCTTCTCTGATGGCACTTCTTCGCCATTCCATATCCTGTACCACCAGTATATAAAACATGCCATGTACTAGTTAAGCTCTTCATCTAGTTCTATGCAATACAAGTGTAGTTTCTAGTTTCATTTTGTGAGTCCAATCATCCATACTGGATAGCAAGACCTTTTGCCTCCTTTTAGTTGCCTTCATTGTCACCTGGCTTCTAGAGTTGACTATCCGAAGACTAGTTACTGCACTTAGTGTTAACAAAAGGAATTAGAGGACAGATTTGGACAGATTTGATCCTGAGAAGCAGGGGAGATGGCAGCCTCAGGAGGATCTGGACAATGATAGCAAAGTTTTTACCATTGTGAGTACAACCATGACCAATATGGGTCCTTGTTTTAGTATCTGATGCAGTGTTGCCTTTGGAATGACCTGTGCAACCATGGACCATCACAGTACTAGGAAATGGGTGTCATTAACCCAAATCCTTAGCCAGACTTATATAACCCAGCATTCACCAAGGCAATAGGGCTTGAGTCTCAATGAGTTGAAGACTTGAGTTACTTGATCCAGACTAAGAGTAACCAGCTACACAACATGTTACATGTAGTATAGCCTTACATAGTCTGGGCCAATGGTGCTGGCCCAGTGGCCACTAGTTGAGTTTACTAAGTTTATCTTATCAATGAATAAAATATTTACTGCTTTTTAATCTTGCATCATGTATCATCATGAGCTAATCATGATTGTGTGTTATCAAGGTCAAATGGTGTACTCAGATGCTGTGAGCCTGGGACAAGTAGAAATTGGAAAGATAAGATAAGCAATGACAAAAGTGAGATAACAACAAGTAACAGGAGAGGAATGAGGCATTGACTGTCAATGTGTCAAAGGCAATTAGAAACTAACAGATGCTGACTAATTACCAAGGCTGGAGTTGGTGTGTAGCCAAAGCTGCCAGTCAGCTCTATTTGGTAACTGCTCATATATACCAGGAGGATTTACTTAGCTCAGTTCTTGGCATTTTAGCATGAGCCAACAGTGGCTCCCAGTTCTAAGATGGCAATAGCTAAAGCCCCAGCAACACTAGTTTGGCTTGAGTCTAAGAACCTTACAGCAGTTTTCAATCGAATGTGGAAAAAATACAAAATCAAAAATCTCTCTTGGCAGCTGCCTGGTAGGACCGCAGATATATCCCTAGTTCACTAAAGTACTAGTAGACATTAGTAATAGCATGCTTCTTTGCTACACCACAACCTCATGGCATCACCCTCCCTTTTCACTAAAGATGGTGAAATTGACCAGGCTTTTTCTGTGTCTATTACCATATATTTACATGTCAAGAAAGGGGCAAAAGGCAAGACAAAGGAAGAGAAGACCACTAAAATGAAAGAACTTGTGTTTGACATCTGTGAATCAACACCAAACTACCTTAGTTTTTTATGGAATGTACTTCTCAAGCATGGCCTTGGAGATTCCAACCTCTCTGAAGGGAATAACTACCCATTTAAGTACCTACTGCCCAAGTATGTTCTAATTTTTTTTTGTCATTGTTGCATGACTTGCTGACTGAGGACTTGCTGGACTATCCTTCATGTAGGCAACACATCAGTGATGCAATTGATGTGGATGATGCCACAGACTACAACAAGATGGTCAAGAAAATCATTGAGGAGAAGCTGAGTATAGTCAGAGTCCTTGTCAACAAGCATATAATTGAGAAAGCATTGCAAGTGAAGCATGCTAGATCTGGAAGCGAGTCCAATTTCAGTGCTGGTGAAAGCAACAAGGTAAGTAATTAGACATTCCACACAACTTGAACTTGACTGACTGACATTTATAAGCCAAAGTCACATATGGGCAAAGCTAATAATCTTGATGCCCGGCTGGCATGGTTGTGCTTGAAGCTTCAGAACAAGTATGGGAATGGGCATGATGGAAGCATGACATACAACGGACCACTTGGATCATTCCCATTGACACCAGCCATGATTTTTGACTAGTGCTGTGCAATGGTAAGTACTTGTAATTCATGCTATGCCTCAACTGGGATGGTATAACATGTTTACTATAGGATGATGGCCTGGCAACTCTTGATATCTCACCAAGTATTGAATTATTCAATTTGGCAAAGAAGGCCCCTCTTCTCCATCCAGCATGCAAAGCACAGGCTGCACAAGCACAAACCCCAGCTCCTGGTGCATCCTCTGCAGATATCAGCTCTTTAGCATTGGCCCTTATCTTGCAGACAATGATGCAGTTGGGGTTGCTCCATTCAGCAGCTATGCCAGTCACTCCCCACAGTCCTACTAGTACCATGACTTGACAGACAACACCTGAAATATCCAGGCCAGTGGCATCTCCACCTATTTCCTCTCCCTCAAAGTTGTCATGTTTTCTGGAACATGCTGAGACACACCTTCATATCAAGAATATGAAAGGGTATCAAGCTGCGCTTGAGTAGCACAAGCTTGGGCCAGATGTCCTTCCATTTGTTGGCAAGAAGTTACTTTTGGACATTGGCATCCCAGCTAGTGATATAATCCAATTGCAACAAGGCAACCAAGCCTGGTGGAATGACCAGAAGTGAAAAAAAAATGAAGCAACACTGCTGACTCAGGCAATGGTAATGGACCACCACCTGCAAAAAAGAGTGTTTTTACAAGAAGAAGTTTCATGATGGGGGTGGCTGCACATTTTCCAGCCCACCAATATATTAAGATGATGATGCTGGTCCAGGAGCAATGGATTTCTGTTCCATATGGTTTTGTTGCTGACGAGACCATGACAATGATGACAATCCTTTTCAACTCTACTGACTTGGTCAACTCAATCATGATACATTATACATAGTAGCATATATTGTCAATAAATCCAAGTTGAACATTTCTAGTTTCAACACATAGAGCAACACAATAAGAAGCAACACATAAAGTGATACAATAAAATCAGCAAAGCGATACGCCATGCTACACTATGTACCCAGAAGATCTGAAGTACCCTGCTGCCTTGTCTGGTGTGATACTCTGACAAGCAGACACAATAGATGTCAGTGATAAGTCATTGAGATTGTGGCAGAGGTAGGCTTTGATGGCTGAAAATGCTTGCTCAATAGGGTTATAGTCAGGTGAATATGGTGGGAGGTAAATGAGCTTGCAGACTTTGTCATGTCAGTATAAATTGGACACTGTTTGAAACAGAAACTTATGATGGTCATCCTCAACCAATTGACATATTTGTTTACCATGGTGGATACAACAATTGTCTATTATTAGGATACTACAAGAACCAGGGTAAGGATTTGTGAATGGCATCTGTATTAGAGTAGCACATCAGCAGATCAGATAAATTGAAAGTAGATATGACATACCACTTGTTCCTTCAGGAATTTCACAGACTGTTCATTGTCAACAGGACCCTCCACAATATCATAGGCAATTATTCCATCAAGCGTGATAACCAAAATGATCGAGTAATACAAGCCTCTGACAAATTTCCTCCCAGTGATGCAACAAGCTCCTTTGCAGGAGTGACCATACTTGCAAGACAATGTCTGTTTATCCTTTGCAGCTTCATCAATGAACATAAGCATATTGGCATCTAGGGCTTCCTCAGCAATGTGGTTCATGTAGAGTGCATGTATTTCATCATTCTGTTCACTGGAATGAGCAGAAACAATCTTGCAACTGATGCCAAGCTGTTGGAGAGCACGCATGAGTGTTGAAAAAGAAGTATCAACACCATGCTTGACCCACAGTTCATCTTGCAACTCATCAAGGTAAAGCGAGCTGCAAAGCTTCACTGTTTCAGCAAGGAATAAGAAATCAGCAAAAGAAAGTGAGCATGGACAAGCAATATAGCATGAGTATTTAAAGGGATTGGATGTGCAATGATAGGTCTTGTAGAGCTGGAGTATGCTGTAAACAAGTGTTTTCTTGATCCCAAGGAGGTGGCAGATGTGTTTGATAGATAAGCCTTCTTTATACATAACTGGTATGTGAGCCTTCAAGTTGTTGGAGACCTGGTAAGATGGCATGGCAGCCTTGGGGAGGAGTTGTAGTTGCTTCAAGTTGTTGTTGGTGTTACAATCCAGATTTGGTATTGTTTGTGCTAAGGGTGTCATTGGCTAATGGCTCTAGTCTGCTTTACTAGGGGTACATCTGGGGTCTTTCCCAGCACTCACCAAGAGAGATCTTTGGTTTTGCATTCAATTGAAAACTGCTGTAAATACTGTGGGAAGTGAATACACATTTTGTTATTGCAAACCTCACTGAGCAATGATTTTTCATCACTATGAGCACTTATTCATACAATCATAGTATTCATTGTGGTACTGAACATTGATGAATCATTGTAAAAAAAAATGAAATAGCAGGAATGGAGAAATGTACTGAATAATGAGCACAGTACCCATGTATTGATTATCAGTGCATGTGAGGAAACAATGAATCTCAGTGCAAAGAACAATAACAATCATGTCAGACTTTGGGTTTGTTATCATTGTTATGTTGGTCCATGATATAACTTTCATCAGCTGTGAAGGTGATTTTGGCAGATTCCATAGAATAGTCAGTGATTTTCCAACAATTGTGGTTCTCCATTCTTCCAATCGCTGCCTTTACATTGTGTAAGTCAGTAATGATTGGTGCTAGGAACTTGGAGAAGTGGGTTGTGATACTTGATGCATTTTCACCCTTTGTCTTTACAAGAACAATGAGCACAAGAAGGTGTATTGAGTGTGAGTAACATCTTCATATGTCTTCATTATCCAGATAACAAACTAAAATGCATTCTAGTTGCATTTCAGTCATCCACCTAGGAGTACCTCTTAGGTTCATCTTTACCTATTGAAAGTTGGATCTAAGTGGTAGGAATTTTCTCCAAGGAAATTTCCCATTCAATCAAAGATTTCCAAAAGGTCTTTTCAAAGGGAATTTCCAAATGTTCTGGATGATGACTTGGCTATTATGCTATTGTATGCAAAGTGTAGTAAAAAGTGTAGTAAAAAGTATACAAAAGGTGTTACAAAAGTATAAAAAGTGTGGTTAAAGTTCATCAAAGTGTACCAGAAGTGTAGTAAAAAATGTAGTATGTATATGCATTTCAAATATGATTACATAAGTGTACCTAACATGACATAGCCAGGCACAAATAGTTATGACATCATTACATATATGTCATCTAGTCTCACTTTTTTGCTTATCTAAGCAATC
>JBBPMW010000831.1:0-13775 GCA_038090535.1 Tylopilus alboater | reverse complement strand
GAGGCAGCTGGGTTCAGCGGCCTTCCTTCATTTGATGATATTGGTGCCGAGGGGCACCACTATGACGTCGAGAGCGGTGCGTCTTTTGAAATCTTGTCGACGCGCGTTGGGGACGCTCATGATGCGGCCTTGCAACAGAGTTCTTCCTCCACCACGAAGGTGCGTCGCCGCGTGCGCACGCTACCCATGTCCCGACTCACGCTTGCCTTGGATCATTGCAGAGCAATTCCATTCGACACCCGAAACGCAGACGGACGAATCTTACAGCCATCCCGAAGATATCGAACATTTTTCCCATCATGAAAAGATTGAGCTTCAAGAGGCCGAACGCGAGGCTAAATTCCAAGGCATCACCGTCGAGGAGGCCTTGCGTGAACACGAACCCCCCGCGGAATCAATCTCGGTGCCCAGACCCAAGATAACGAGGGGCGCACCCAAGCAAGATCCTGCCGTCAAGTATAAGGATATCGCGAAGGAGATGGAGAACCAGTCCGAGTGGGGTGCTGGCGAACAGGGTTACAAGCAGCCCAAGTCGCCAGTCGAGAAGATGAGGTCAGTATCGCTGTCTCAGCGGCACCAACGCGTGCTCATCGTCATTTCACAGAAAAAATCTACCATACAAGGTACGAGAATACACTTTGGCTGAGAGCGGGACGCAGATGGACCGCTAACGTTTAGGAACGTATGCAGTACAAATTCCGGCGCAGTTGGGGCGACTTCTGATCACGATACTCACTTGTCGATATTTCATGCGCTATGCGCGTCTATGTTATAGTTCTGAAATTGCACACATTTCTATACCCCTCGCTTCACATCATCGGACTCTGATACTGCTCCGCGACCTACCCTAGGCTACGCTGTGAGTGCTCTGCACTGGCGACTCATCCTCGCGTCAAACAACCTCGGTGTTGCAGTACAAGACTTCTGACTAAATATATCAAAATTTCATTCCCATTCCGCCGTTTTTAGGAGCTTCGCTGATCGCCATCATGAATCAACCCGTTCAAGTTGTCACTCGAACTTGACCACGACCTGCAACGCCTCGCAACGCCATGGAAGCTTTCCCGTTTCAATCACACACGGTATGTTCTCCAAGTCTTTCCCGTCTGTCGGTTAATATTGGTCAAAACCGAGCACCCTAGTGCCTTCCACTCATTTCGTGTAGCAACTGAGTGTTAGATCGTCCATCGGCATAGTGGACCAGCCAGCCAGAAACAAAATAAACTAGCTACATCTAGATGATTGAATATCTAACAGGCTATCAGTAGGGCTTGCGGTTGTGCTCCGCTTTCTCCCTTGACACCCAACCTTCTCTTACCATCTAGAATGGCTCAGGCAGGAACAGAGTCGGTCTGTCGCAATGCTCCTACAAGTCGAATCAAGGATTACATTCTTGCGCAAGTAAACAAACAAAACAAACACGAAGGAAAAGGGGGTAACAAAACAACGATGTCATATAGTCTGGTGGACGAAAGGAAGCCCGATGGTCATCCGTTCATCGGCTATCAAACATATCCTCCAGCAGCCCTTGTTCCACAGCTTCCCAGTCGATGTTTCCCCCGCTGGCGTACACGCTCTCGTACGTCGAGATGCTCACATGAGAGAAAAAGGCTCTCAGATCGCGAACGGAGTCGATCTGTCGCAACGCGCTCAACATGGGCCGCCGCATTGGCATCGCATGCGTCTCCGTGATCGATGGGAAACTGAGGGGGGCAGAGACGGACGGAAACGCGACATGACCGTTCTTTGATCGCGTGCGCTCCTACAAGGCAAGATGGAATAGTCAATCGACCAGTCGACGAGGAAAAAGCGAGTACGTGCGATGGGGATACTTACCCGAGTGTCTGGGATGGGAAGGCTACCGACGATTTCTGCGAGTTGATCAAACATGGCTTCAGGATTCCAGTCGTCTGGGCGGAACACGGCATCGACCGTGTCCGTTATGAACATCCATTGGTGCCTGAGACGAGTCAGCGGATTCGAGGTGGTTAGAATAGAAAACGAGACATACATTTGGAACTCGGGGGTTTGGAGAGTGAGGAGTAAATCCAGGCACTTGCTCGCAGAGAGAATGAGAGGGAGATCCTCGGACTCATCGGCAGGCACGGCCACGATGATTTGTTCGAATATCCGATACTATTGGATTCGGTGAATGGATGATTTAGTGCACCAAGTAGACTACTTGCCAGTTCGGTCAAGATGACCGGCCAGAAACTGGTCAGGTTGTGCGGCGAGAGGCGGCAGAGCAATACACGGATGCACAGGAACACCTCACTCTGTACGGTGGGCGAGGGAACGTTGCGCAGAGTGTCAACCAATTTCTCCTGTACGCTGGGTAATTGAGTCAAGAAATGATTCTTCTCCCCGACGAACAGGACGAAGGACAGCCGTCGTAAATTGAGAGACCGAACCAGCATCTCGTTCTCCCTGTTAACGAAGATGTTGGTAGATGGCGCAGTAGCAATACGACCTAGAAGGGCTCAGCAACGATGCACGACGCGTGAAGGCACCAAACCTACTTAGCAGCTCGCCAAACGATGTCTTGTCCGAGTCGAACAGGGCTTTGATAATTGGTTTCCATTTGGGAGCAACCACAGAATTGGATTGGAAGAACCGACTATCATATAGAATATCGGAAACCGGTGTGCGCCAAACTTTGTGTGCGGGCGGTAGCTTGGTGAGTTCCACCATAATATCGACTATTGCGCTGTCCAAATCCAATGGACTAAATGCGAGTCAGATATCGTGACCAGGTCGAAGATAAATGGTTTACCGTGACTTTGCCTTCAAAGCTGGGTTGATGATGTAGTACACGATGTTGCTGCAGGCGCTTGCCACTCTGTCATTATCCGTAAGGAATTTACGCAAGTTAGGAACCACAGTGGTCGCAACGAAGTCGACGATCTGTTCAGACATGAGCGCCTTGTCTTGGATTATTGCCAACGCGTGCCCTCACCTGGGACGGCAGCTCGCTTCCCCATGTCGGCTTGGGATTCGAATTGTCTTGCAGAGATACTGCGCTAGAGTTGGTTTTCTCGTTGGCCTTCAGATCTGCAACTGGAGATTGCCTCGGTAAACGAAATATTTCGTCGAATTTTTTTCTTCTTACCTCCGCGCGGTGCCGGTGATGATCTACCGTTTATCAAAGACTCCTTCGTCGTACGTCGTATCCAACTCGAGGGCTCTGTGGTCCGGCCGACAAAAGTCACGCATGCGTCAAGGAGCTTCCCAAACGTTTCTTGGAGGTCTTTCTTGATTCGCTTGTCGTCCATGGCCGTGGTCTGAGTGACTTTATCACCTAGTACGCAAAGACACCTGCGAAGTCCCCGTGAATCGTGCAATCAGTCAACCGGATGCCCCTCCTACCTAAGAGTCAGATAGACTTGCGCGCGGAACTCCCGAATGTTGGAAGCAACATCCTTCGCCAGCTGCATGAACCTTCCCCAAACCTGAAGTGCCAGAGGTCCCTCTAAGCGTGATAGATATTGCTCCAGAAACTTGAATAGCGCGACATCAGACCTGCAAGCGAGCTCATTAATTTTCGCACCAAATACTTGTCTGCTAGGCTTACACCTCGGGGTTCATATATCTCCGGCTTCTCTCAAAACCGCCTGACGACCGCATGACTATGCTCTCACATATCATGTGCACAGCAGAGTGAGCACTTGCAATGAGAACATCGACCAGTTCAAATGCGGCACTTTCAGCAAGCTTGGAGTCCCTGGAGTGGAAGGTGAGATCGGAATCCCAACAACTGACCACACCCTCCAGAACTTCCGAAGGACAAACCCGGAAGAGGTATTCCAGCACCCTTCGACAGCGACCACGTGTTCGACTATATATCATCGCTAGTGAATCGTCTTCGGAACGCTTCGAAGCCGGGACAGTCCAGACGAAATTAACCCATATCGCGAACAAAACGCGAATACCGTCATTGAGCGAACGGAAGCCAGGAGAGCGGACCTGTACGACTAAGATGAAAACCAACTCTCCGAATGAGAGAGACTCACTGTAGCCTGGTCTTCTGAAGGCAATGTAGTATCGGCAGTAAAGACATTCGAGACATAACCGAGGATTCCGCTACTTTCGCCAGTCTTTTCTTGCGTTGGAGTGTCCTCGTCCTGTTGCGCCACTTCGGAAAAGTTTGCTAAACCCAAGACAAGTAGTCGTTCCAAAGCGTTAAGCAGCATAACGAACTCTGCATCGGTCGCGACGCTTGTGATTGCACTCAGGGAACCTGGCTGGTTGGCTCGAACCGCATCGTTCAGGAGTGATCGAATCTGTCGGCAGACACAATCGGCCAAGGAAGGAATCATCCCTTGAAGCGCTGGATGGAATTGTGGGATAGCCATGAGCACGAAGTCAAGCCAATGTTGTTGTACAGGTCGATTGTGAGGCACGGCAATTCCATCCGTCACTGTGTGCGTTAAAAGCGGGTTTAATGTGTACGCTTTCTTTCCGGAAGTGAGGGAACCTTCAGAACTTCCCTGCTCTTCAGCGTTCGCCTGAGCGATGTGAGCTGTAGAGGCTGAGATTAACGAATGAAGAATACGGAGGAACTTGTTCTGGAGGTCAAGGCGCTTCAGATGAACGAAGAAGTATAATTTTCCGATGATGATGGGCTCCAGTGTCTCAAGAGCAAGATGATCGACCTCCCCACGGGCGACAATGACCTGCAAGATATCGATAGATGTCGACTGTATCTTGGTGTTCATAGGTTCCATTGTTGGTACGTTCTGCTCTTTCGGTTCTGATTGAACAAATCTACGCGAAGATGAAAAGATATTCAAGGAGAGTTGCAAGGTGTATCGCATACCGTGACAGGAGATCGATCAATACGTCCAAAAAACTGGCGTTCGGGTCGAAGAGTGCTAATTGGGTGATAAATACACCTCAAAACTCGAAGCAGGAAGGATAATTACCAGCCTCCATTCTCCGCGCCAGTGGCTGGTATTGAATTCGCTTGATTGGAGCGCCTCGAGCGGTTTTTGTGAATCCTTGCCCACCGAATTGGACGATGGAATGTAGGATCTCTAGGAGGTGGTGGACGTAACGCTGATCGAATTTTTGCTCGTAAATGTACCCCCGAATCTCCTTGCCTCTGATCTTTGCCACAGTAGGCTTTCGTCGAATGTTAGGCTCCAGTAAGTCGAAAAGGAGTGGCTCCAGTATCCTGTAGGATCCGCATCAGCAACGTCGTCCACACAAGCCAATATTCGTATGCATACCGTATGTATGACCTGAGGCTGCATCTCATCCAAGTCTCGCCAACTCGACGTAAGGTAGGACAATCATGCTTCAGTGATTCCAGGACAATCATCAAGGGAACTTTTAAACGGAACCCAGGCAAACTATCATCATCTATATACAATCACGATTCAGTGTCTCTTCCCTACTTACCCAAGGCTGAACTCACCTGTTAATCTCCAAAGAACACCAAACGCTTCAAAAGCGTCGTGAACGACGCGAGGTTCTGGAGAGCTCATGCTTTGAGCGATAATAGACTCAACGAAATGATGGCCAGTGGATGATTCCAATGTCCACACCAGACTGACGGCACGAACATGGAAAACTGCCCAGTCCTGATGAAGAAACCTGAAAAGCTGCAAATATGGTCAAAATACCCTCCCAGAGTGAACGACAGAACATTGCCGACCTTCTTCACCATCCGACTAACTACTTGTTTCTGGTCAGGGACGAACTTTGGGACGAACTTAGACGACCGCTGAAGTGACACGAGAATAGAAATACAACTGTCCACCAGATTAAAACCGATGTTCTGAAAATGAGGCTGAGCCTACAAGGCAGAACAGGCAGAAATGGGCTGACCTCAACATCTAAACTATCTAGAACGTCGCCAACCCAGCTCGGTGGATTCCAGGAGATCTCGAACGAGGCGGCAGGAACTTTTTCACCAAACTCGATAAGTTTCCCAAGTAACGACAGAGCATGCGAGTATGATGTCCTCAAAGATGAACTGGCATCTCGTTGTTGAAACGCGACCCGCGCACAAATCTGACTGAACGCAAACGAATGCTCAACAACCGAAACTAAGGGCATGGCCGAACGGCTACGGGAGACAGAAGCGGGGACATCGAGGCCATAGAAAGCCGAACTAAATGCCAAGGGGCCAAGAGTTGGTTCCTGTGATGAATCTGCTAGCTTCGGACGTTGCTGCAAAGCTTCCGGGGAAAGATATCGTAATATTTCATCTTGAAGTATGAAACACTCTCGCACCGCTGGTGCAACAACACGGGATGGATCCTCGTGGACGTGGACCTGGTCCAAGTTAGAAAGAAGTGTGAGGCTGCAGCAGTCAAGTTCTCACAAGTAGTTTTTCCATCAATGCAGCGAAAATCACAGGTAGATGAATGCTCCTCACTTCCTCGTCTTGCATAGGAAGAGAACGGAGAAGGAATAGCGTGAGACTGATGGCCTAGCAAGTACTGCATCAGTGAAAAAGTTATAATGCACCACTCTGGCACACCTCAAGTTGATGTTCACTGGAGTTGATAGCGTTTAATATACCTTTGAGTAAATGCTTCCAAAGTATGGTGGGCTCTGCAGCCTCCAGCAAGGTAGCTGCGGTCATAGTGATCTGCACGATGATAAACGTCAACAGAAACAGATAGTGGATTAGCGAAATTCATACGTCTTCTCTCGTCTCTGATTCGGCTGTCACATGCTGGCGGATAGCCTTGAGGGCATCGTATATCAAGGCATCGGTAAGCGGAGAGCCGATCTCCCATTTGTCGAGGAGGGAGATGAAGATTTTAAAAGGGCGTGACTCAGAGTACTCTCCAGAGGGGGTGAACATCTCGTTCTACCGCGACAAGTCAGAGGTGTCCCAACACCGAGCGGAACACTCACTTTCAGCGTAGAGCTCAAAAGCTGTAATGCATGCTGCCGGAGATACGCAGATTGTGCTTCATTCTTCTCATCGGGTCCCAATAACCATGTATACAACCGTCTGTTCAGAGACAAGTCGCGCCTCAGGACGACACCAATGGCTGCTTTCATGAGTATCGCGGCATCCTCAGGCTTCGCCCGTTTAATGGCTGCGCTATCAATGCGCATCGTTTGTAGTAACATATCCAAGGCACTCCTGCGGACCAAAAGGTTGTCATCTTCTAGTGAAGCAGCAAACGCTCTGATCATCAAGCCGATGTCGCGCCCGACAATTGCAGTTATGTCTGAAACGATTATAGCAACAGAAAAATGCTGTACCTATCCTTTGCTCACCTTCGTCGGCATGTAGCCTGGGCAGACGTCGCGACAAAAAATTGAGTGCTGTACCCCGAGCGGACGGCATCGTGATCATGACGAGCCAAATGTTCTGCATGAAGAATACTGGTGATACTGTCCCAGACAATCGGTCCAAAAGACCTAACACCTATTCATGATCCAGTCATATAGTACGTAGGTTATCGAGAAAGCTCACACCTTGTCAAAAAATTCACCTGTTTCCTCCTCGAGTCCCGGAAGTAGAGCGAGGATGAATGACTTCATCACAGGCCGCAGATCGCGTTGGAGTGGTAGATAATATGTGTCATAGATGTTAAGCAGAGTGGGCTGGCCAATCTGTAAGTAAGATCCAAAGTAGATGAAGGCAGAATTCTCATCGAACCTTCACTGACGTGGACGCATACTCGAAGAATGGAAACAACCCCGAGGACCACAGTGGAAGGTCGCGTTTCAGGCCTTCGGTCTAGCACTTCGTCAGGATGTGAAGCTGTCTGCATGACATGTTACTCACTCCAAGAACCGAAAGAATGTGGGTGTATACATCAAGAGCTCGTTGATGCACCCCGGTCGGCAGGGCGGGGTTCAAGCACTGGGAGAGCCGTTTAGCCACGATAAGTTTGTGTGGGATCTCCTTGAACTGGAGGTAGGATTGGAACGCCTACACCCAGTAATCAGCCAGGGAGACCCATTATCTGCCTGCATACGTACCTTGAGTAATTGTTTCAAGAATGCTATACAGTCCGCCCACTCATGTACGTTGTCGAAGGCGTTCAAGCACCTTTCCACCTGTTGTGTGTACTTTTTGTACTTGGGGTCGGACGAGAACAACTGCTGAGCCGCTGCTACTATAGTGTTATTCCTGCTAATAATTCGCCTAAGCTACAAGGAGAAGGCACACCTCGTTCGCCAGTTTTGGTGGATGGCTGAGTGGATCCCGTTCCGCCAACGCGTGACTTGGCATCAACTTCCTTCACAGCGGCGGTCTTGCTCGACATTGTGCCTCGAACGAGGCAGATCACACCGAATTTCCAGCGAAGCCAACGAGGACGACAAGAGGCTGCGGCCTGCGTAAGTTGCACGAGTTACTTTGCCTGCGAGCGCACTTGGCTCGAATTAGCAACCGTCACACAAGTGTGACACGCCATCACAATTGAGCTGAATTGAATCTGAACAAGCCATCCTTGACCCATCCCATCCCTTTCACACCGTTCCACCACTCCTTTGCCTCCAACATTGCCCTGTCCTGCGTCTGTAGCCTCTCCACACTCAGCCATGTCCCTTCCGCACACTTTATAACCAATGATCTTGTTTTGCGTGAATAATGAGCTGTACCTGAACGTTCGGTTTCAGAAGACGCCACGGGTCCAGGTTCCGCTGGTATCGTTTGCAACCCTGCAATCGACACTTTTCGTCCGTCAGGGAGAGCTGCTTCCACCGTAAGACTACGTTGATGCCCGATGGCGCGTTCCAATCGGGTAATCGCAAGGGCCGTCTGAGATGCAAAGTTGATGGCCGAGTCTCTGGCAGTGATGAGAGGAGCATGAGCAGTAGTTGATATCGCTGCCTCCTGCGGTCTGCTTTGAGCCTGGCATTGACAGTTCCACGAGATTAATATCCCGTCGTGAACAAAGTAAGACAAGGTCTCACTCTTCCGGAAAGCATGTCACGTAGGACTTTGACCAACAGCCTTCCGCCCAATGTAGCAAGAGCCTCCTGCATATGGAGGAAATCGGCACCTTCGGGTACGTGCTGTCAAGGTGCACGCTGTGATGTCACCAATTTAGCCGACGAACCATTAACTGCTCACCATTCGTTCAACAGCCCAGATGCCACCTGCATCCACTGCTTTTCCTGCTTTCCGACTCACCTCGCCCATTTCAATCACACATACACCAGTTTCTGGTTCACCAGCTATCAACGCGCGCTGGATTGGTGCGGGTCCACGGTACGCCGGAAGCAGACTCGGGTGGACATTCAACCGTTGGGCACTGGGGAAAAGGTGAAGAAAAGACGCAGGGAGGATACGGCCGAACGAAGCGGTGATGAGAAGGTGCGAGGCGTTTTGGAACCCTGAACTGTTGGGATGCGGTGTAAAGGGAGGTGGGGGCTGTTAAGAGAAGAAAACTCTTCTGCATGCAAACCTAATGCATAGCAAGCTACAAACGTACAAGCCACTTTTTGAATACAGCCTTATCTTCCGGTATTGCATGTCCCGGCACGCCTAGCGTTTCCCCAACCGTTTTGAGCGGTGCTGCGATCGGTAAGGCACGAAACTGCAAAGAAGTAGAGGCACCCGAACCTACATATGTCTAATCGCGAGCCTCTGCGACCAGTCTTTACATCAGGATTCGTGGCTATGTGGAGACTGTCCCAAACGTCTGTATGAAATGTCAGCTGAATCTCTGGCCCAACTCCTACGCGTAATGTGCAAAGAGAGGAGCCGCGTGATCCCAGTGGTCTACCAACAACTTGCCATGCACATGGTCCCGAGTTTTACGCGTCCCCGACGTGTCTGAACTTGAGAAAAAACTTACCTTTGGCATTGTAAACTTCCTTGAATACCGTACACGAGAACAAGTCGCGCCCACAGAAGAGGATCGTAAATGGGTCCCTGACGGATGGTTGTACATTTGGGGAAAAAGAAATCGTATGTCCAGCGTAGCTGGAGTTACGTCGAGTAGAGGACCGGCCCAAAGCTCGCCCTTGCGATTGTTTTGACGTGCACCAAGAGTGCGTATTCGTTAGTGTTCTGTTAGAAAACTGCCGCCGTGCTCTCTGCTTCGGCCACAGCACATCAAAAGACAGAGCAGACTGAAGTCTGAGAAGCCGGTGAAACGTGCGGGGAAGTAGCATGTTCGGTTGACAGCCTATTATATATGGTCCTTAGACCGGGTTTATGTGGGCCAGCGCTCGGGCGTAGTTGAAGGAGTAGAGGATGAAGGAAGCAATCGAGAATACCATAACCGTTCATAATCAAGCCAATAACGTACAGTGGAAGTCTCAGAAACAACGAATACAAAAAATCGTGTCTATGACACCGTAGATACACCACGAGGCTCTGGGACAACCGTCTCAGGCTCGTCACCAGCTTCCGATGCAGGACCAGTTATGATATTGCGCATCTTGGTGGGTGCCTTGGGGGTGTGTAGTTCTTGCACTATAGATCCTGAACGAGAGGGTGCTGCTGATAGCGCAGCAGTGCCACGGGCCCCTTTGGACTTGCCAGCCTTGCCCATTGCAGGCACAGATATAGAAGTGACTGACTTCGGAACGGCAATCTTGTCTGAATCTGCGACTTTCGCGGTGGTGGCTGCTGAAGCCGTTGCGACTGCATTCGCAAAGTCCGACTCCTTGTCACCGACCCACGAACGAGCGAACCAACGACCCCCTGCAATGCCTCGGATCTCGCGGTTTGCAATTCTCCACTGGCGAACTTTGGTGCCATTTCGATCCAAAGGTTGCACGGGTGCAAACCCCGTTCCGATTTTCGGGGGTGGCTGGACCGGGAAGGGTTTCGAAGGGAGGGGATACACTGGCAAGGGAAGGGGTACACTCTCTTCTGGTTGTTCAGGAACAGGAGGTGGTGGCGGCTCGACCTCTTCGGGTTCGGGCGACGGACCGCGTGAGGGTAATGGTGAGGATGGGGCTGTGATTGTGCGCGCTGGAAATGTTGTGAGGAAATAGCAACTACAGCCACGTCCTTTGCTTACTTTCGCTCATCGCGGTGTCCTCCACGGGTGGCGCTGTCAGAGTCTTGGCTCCTCTGCGTACGGGATCTGTAAGAGTTGTCTTCTGGAAGGTTGAACAGCGACATACTTTGGTGGTACTTTTATTTTGGGCTTGGACGCTGTGGCGGTTTTGCGCGGTGCTGCCTTTTTCTTGGGTGGCGGTTTATCGGGCAGTGTAGCTGCGCTGGCACTCTGACCGTCCACGTCTGGAGGTTCTCGGGGTTCTGTTGGCAAAGGTAGTTTAGCCCCGCGGACGACGACGTAAAGAAAACGGGAAAATGACACACCATCGTGCTTCTTATCCTCCTTGTCCTGTTTGTCGCTCTTGCGGGTCCGTGACGGCTTCTTTGTTGGTGCTTTGCGCTTTGTGCCTGTTGACGAAGTAGCAACCGGGGCGGAGATGGACGGGGTTGGCTCGTCATCATCGATCAGCTGGTCCTCTTCATCTTCCTCGTCGACTTCCTCTTCGCTTTGGGGCCGTGGCTGGGTTTGATTCTGTGGTACGCTCTTCCGCGCCGCGGCGGGGACGCTCGGCGGTGACGATTTCCCCTTGCCTTTCTTGTCGCCGACCAACAACTTGACTCTGAACTTTGAGCCGCGTGCGGGTGGTGGTGTAGCCTCTGCCTGGGGCAAGGTGGAGATTTGCGGAGCATCCATGTCAACATCGTCGTCCATGGTGGTCGTCGTATCGGTGGTGTTGCTACCGGAGATGATTCGCCGCGGGCGTTCTGAAGGGGGTTTTGGTTGAGAAGCCGAGCGTTCAAATTCGTGCGACCAGTAGGCGATGAATGGACTCACGGTCTGTGTTTTCAATCCCTCCACATTCTACACACCTTGTCACTGGACATTGTCGGTGGTCATTTTGCGAGTTTTTTTTTTCTCACACATGTGGTGGACGCTGTCAGGTCGATTATTCACTGATTGCAAGTGATGTCAAAATCAACACATCTGGAACACTCGAGGACGCAATTTCACGCGAGAGGATGCTGTCCACCTCACTCCTCTGATGATCACCCTCGCAAATATTCTTGTCAGAACAACTTCGGCATATCCCTCTGCTCATTCTGGGCACCTCAGGCAGCCGAGTGACCTCAAGGACGCGATCTCGATGCTCAAGGATGCTGTTGACCTCACTCCCGATGGTCACCCTGACAAACCCCGCCATCTGAGCAACCGGCAGCTCCCTCAAAGTTTGTTTTGAGCGCCTTGAGGAACTGGGTCACCTGGAGGACGCAATTTCGGTGCTGCCATTAACCTTACTCCTCGCGGACGCCTTCAAAAGCCTGCATTCTAAACAACCTCGAGCTGCTTCTTCAGTTTTTTCGAGCGCCTTGGGAAGCTTAACAATCTCGAGCAAGCAATTTCCCTCTGTTCCCTCGCTGCTTCCGTCCCCATTGGCCTCATCAATGTTCAATCTCTGACATCGCAGGACTGGATTCATGTGCTTGGCGTATACACCACCACTCTCTCCTCCATGCATATTCTGTTGCCATTACCCTCCTCCCTCAACTCGCGTGAGGTGCCAATGTGGTGCGGGAGGTGGCAACAGCTCTGGACTCGGGACTCCCGGAAACTGCTGTGGAAAAGCTCGAACGAGGACATTTGATTGTTTGGGGGAAGCTGGTTCAGCTTCGCAGCTCCTACGACGAGTCGTCGTCTACTCGTCCAGATCATGCCCGTAGACTTTGGAAATTATTTGCCGTATTAGAGAATCGATAGAGAATGTTGGTGCCGCTCGCGAAAGATCTTTGTCCACACTCTTGGAACAGACTCGAGGTGCAGTGCATCGTGCGATAGAATCCTTGCAGCAAGGGGCTGACAGACACCGTAAACTTACGATCGAGCGAGATACACTGCTCCAGGTTTCCCGGTTTCGAGTAATTCCTTCTCCATAAAGAGTTTTCTCAGCTTCGTGCTTCAGCTGGTACAACCCGGACCGGTCGTCATACTCAACGCTGCCAGCTGAACGTCGCTGCGCTGCGATGCCTTGCTCGATCGCGTCGGAACATTGCTCCACATTTCGGCCTTGCCCCACTGGCTCCGGGTCTTGTTTGGATCGTTGCCAGTGTGCGCACACGTTGTCCAAGTATGCAACGAACACATCCGTAGTACGATGACAGATTAACATGAGCATGTGCATGCGTTTCCAGCAACAAGAAGTTGGCCGGAGATAAACTTCCAGCATTTGCTTAGTCAGCAAGGAAATACCGACTTGCTCCGCCAACGTCCAACTTGACCGTGGAACTCGGGTGACCAAAGTTCCCTAGTAAATCACAGGTGAGTTGGTTCAGACAAGTCGTGAGTACAAGAGGGCACTGATTTTCAGGTAGCCGTTCAGTGCTGTACTTGTCCCTCTTTCTCTCTCAATACTCTTCGCTAGCCCAGTGAACCAGACCTTCCGAGCGTGTCATGTCTACCTTGAACGTACGTAGTCGTCCACGAACCAGATCCGAGTACCTCTTAATATCCCGGCTCCATGCGTAACTTGATTTAGGTTGCTCGTTATACAGCTCTGGCGTCGGGCATCTTCTACGGCATTTACCACCACCGTTCACTGCAAAAAGCTCACGACCAAGAAAAGGAGCACCGCGCGATCCGCAGCCGTGAACGATTGATAACGCAGGCCAAGGATGCATGGCGTCAAAAGAAGGAAAGCGTCAAGGGCGACGGTGGTAAGTCGTACTTTCATCTGCTGTCGTCGTGACGCGGATGGGCGTTCCCACCTACGCTCTTTCTCTCCCCTTTTTGCGTTTCTGACCAAATTTGCACCACAGTGATTACAGACCCAGAGGATCCCCGGTT
>JBBPMW010000829.1:0-13792 GCA_038090535.1 Tylopilus alboater | reverse complement strand
TCTTCTGCCTTGTCGCCGCTGCCACTGGCATCCTCCCCAGCACATCTTTCATGATTGTCATGACTCGGAGTTGTCTGATGCTCAACATCTACCTCCATGCAGAGATCTTCCTCTGGATCTTCCTCCATGTCTATGACCAATGATGGCCTTTGTCCGCCTGGCATCTGAGAAACGTGGCCGACACCAATTCCGCTGAACCTAGCGAACATATCACGGTCTGCAAATCTGTGCTTGTTAGCACAAGCCTGAACGATCTGATAGTGAAACTATAATACTCACATGTTGACATAGAAAGCTGCCCAGTCGTCTACTTCTCCTGGCAACCTCACTATTGACAGACCGGGCGACAGCAACTCACTCGTGCGACCATCTGAGAATGATGGTATCAAGTGACACCCACGGAGGACCAACAATGGATCTAGAAAACCGAAGGGGGTATGGTCCGGATGATCCGGGACAAAGCCTACTTTGGGAAGACGAGCCACCTTGAATCCCCATTTGTGGTGCGGATCCACACCGAGCCAACGAACCCATAGGACTTCCATGGTCTGCTCCGAGCATGTTGTACCATCTTGATGGAAGGATACCTTGAGGTGCAAGGCCCGGAGCACTCGAGCATACCAGAATGGGTGCTCGTCGTCCCTCGACGCTGTCATGACGACATCCCCGCGTGCAATTCTAATGGTATCATGGTCCCGGCGAATATCATATGTGGTGTAGTTGACGCGAAGTACCTTGGAATGGACAACCGTGTCTGTATTCGTGAGTCGGATATCATTTCGCTGCTGAGCAGTGAAGCTGTGCTTGTCACCATCGTAGTCAAATCCTAGTAACCTAGATAACAAGTGGTCCTTCAGTGATTGCATGAAATTTTCCTAAGCAAAGAGTGCACCAGCAACGTCAAACAAGGCAGTGGTGACGGGGCTTCGAAAGAACATACCTTCAACACAGGATCTTGGCAGTTCTCATAAAGCCATTGGGGAAGGCTGAATACGTTGTCTTGTCTCGCTTTGTCGGTCATGAAGTGGTGAATGAGGGGTGAGCTGCTCTCGCTATCCATCTCCTCTAAGTCCAAGGATAAGTTGCTTTGTCGCTGTAAGATTGTCTGCCGTCTTTCTTGCCTGCCGAACTGCGCTTCGATGGCTTTCTTGTTCGAACTTCCATAAAAGCGTTTGATCAGTTGGTGGGCCCTTTCGCCCTTGGAGTGTTTTTAGCTCAGGCGACATCGGAAGAACGGAGTGCACTGACAATCTGAGTAGAGTAGGAATCCGTCGTGCCAAAGGTCTTTATCGCCTGAGTGTAGTCCCCGAGTGCATGAAACTTGTACGTATTGATGTTGAAGGATCTTCGAAGAGGGGAACTTCTTGCTGGCGTCTTCCTATAGCCGGATTGTATCTCTGCAAGTTCCCTTCTCTGCCTTCGAGCAGACTCTTGAGGTAGCTCATTAGTCTCAAAGGCGGTACATGTCTTTTCTTGAAACCGACGGACTTGCGCACCGAGCCGCTGGAGAGCTTGATCGAGCAGAGCCAGAGTGTCTTCCGTTTGTAGTCTAAGCTTTGCCAATGCATGCCATTCAGCCAGACGGAAAATCAGAGTTTGAACTATGTCTTCGTGTTCAGGATGCACTAATCCCTCGAACACTGGCATCGCGCACTACAGGATGAACGTTAGTTATGGCCCCCAGTTGTGTGCCATCTTAATCCTGACCTGCAAGACGTTTTCAAAGTGCCATGCTGGACGCTGGCTTGTGTCTGAAACGTTGTCGGGGAAGTGCCGAATAGCATCCCCGAAAGACGGAATAGCCGCGAATCTCAAGGAAAAATCAATATCTTGTACGGAAGTGTGAAGGTTCGAGGAGAACTACCTTTCGTTCAAGATGTCGATGCGATTAGGATTAATCGCGTGGATAATGCGAAGCAGGTGCTTCAAGGTGGACTTGAGCACACCCAGTTCGAACTCGTGTAGAAAGTCGACCACCAGCGCGGGGTAAATGTCGAAGCCTAGCTCCGACAACCGCTCAGTGAAAGCGTTCTGCGTAAATAGTAAGGACCAAGTTAATGGGCTGCCAGTGGATACTTGGGATTTCCTTACCACAGTGGGAACCAGGGAGTAGGGCTTGAGAAGGCGTTCCACAAACGTACTCTTCAAAGGCTTGCCAAGGTTATACAAGGCTTGCCTAGCTGCTTGAACAAGCTGCTGCCAGTGTCGCCGAGCTTGTGTCAGCCTCGAAGAGAAGTCGACAAGTGATCCTAGACGGTGAAAAAGTGTTTTTGGTATATGGCAACACGGACATGGGCAAATCCCTTTGTCACGGATGGTAGCCAGAAGTACCCTGGAGAACGTGTCAAGATGATAAGTCAACGGCAGTTCTTACTAGTACTTACTACTCACTTTTCAGGATAATCCGCGGAGTAAGTGAAGATCCAGGGATATACGCGCCTCTTGATGCCATCGAAGCATTCAATGATCACGCCATTTCGGTATGCCTCAATGAAGTCGTTATCCAGGAGAGTTCTCCATACAGCGTGTATCAGTTCCCATTTGCAATGTGCCAGGAGGTCGGCGTTGTTCTTGCAGTTCATGATGTTTGAAAGAAATCTGCGAAGGCAATTCGGAAGCTAATATCCTCTGAGCAACACGAGTATTTGAAGGGTCCAGGACTGCGCTCACCCGCGGAATGAATGCGATGGGATGACACACTTGCGTGTCAGCTGCTTGGCGTGCATACTTGGATAAATTCCCAAAAAAAAGGTAGATCGGCCATGCAGATGCATGGCTGAACTGCGCCAGTTGCGTCGAGTCGGACCACAGCATAATTCCGGCAATGACCCTCTCCAGGTTGCATCCATCCATCCGTCTTTGCTTCTGGATTTCATCCTGGGCTGTGTTCCAAGCTTCCGTCATGTATAGTTCATCATAAACAGCTTGTTCTTCACCTGTGAGTGGTGACCGCCATACCTGCATCGTAAAGTTGCTATGTCATTACTGGTAAGTGGTAACATGCCATGGCTCACCTTTCTAAAGGGCATTAAATGGAATTGTTTGGCCAGGGGGTTGGCGAAAACGGCCCGTATGACCTCCAGAATTGGTCGATAGTGGAAACCATCAATGGTGAAGGTTCGTCCATTCCCGTCCTTGCTTTTTTCCCTGGTAGGTATGACGATATCCAAACTAGTTTGCTTCCAGCTGTCTCGGACGAAAGGATGATCTTCTGGAAGGCGTTTCTGGGCTGCATCAAACTGGCCAGTAGCCGTCTGAGCATCGAAACTGGTGAGTTCTTCGGGGGAGAAATCCGGGGCTTGAAGTACCTCATCGACAAGTCGCGTTACTTCTGCGGCAGACTTCTGTCGACTGCCAGTCAGCGCCCAGGTCATTAACCGCCATGTGGTCATGTTAGCCCATGGCCAGGGTGGTGTGTGATCTATAGGAGGGGCAGCTAGAGCCTGAGGCGGTCGTGACGCCAAATCATCTTGGGAGACAGATCGGTCAGGGTCATGCGTTGGTCGGTGTCGATATTCACGTGCAATGCCGAATGAATTCAGCCCCATGCGGAAAGAATCGAAGACATGGAGGAATACGTGACGGACCGTTGACATTGTGGATGGAGGAGCATTGGTCGATATAGGGGGCTCAGGTAACTGGTCCCGGAATCTCACCGGCAGCCTACGAGGTCGCGGTCTGAGTGTGTTGTCCCCAGGATCTGGGTGATGTTGGGATTCCATCAGTGATCCAGGGGAAGAACGACGCAGCTGCCCCACATGAGCAGTTTCGCACAGGGAGCACTGATTACATGGGTCTGAGTTCCCGAGAGTCTCCTGTCCTTGATGTTGAAGAAAGCCCAGAAACGGACGAAAAGCCACACACCTGACTCACAAGGAGTGTGCTCGCCTCAGCAGACTGATCCTGATTGCGACGGGGGTGCAAGGCCGGTCCAGTGGGGTTTCCGTCCTGCAAAGCAGATGTCTAGGTCAAAGCTCTGGATAACGCCAGTGTAAACTCACCTCGCTGCAAGACCTTGGACGCTTTTTGGGTACAGATAAAGTGGTGCTTACTCTGGCGAGCACCCGTGAATGCGAGGCTTGATACGACGGGCATGATGAACGGTGTTGATTGAGTCCTCGTGAAGAAAGGAATGTCCGGTCGCAATCCTCTGCGCACTTGAACATGATAGTCAGTAAGAGTAAAGCACCTGCACAAAAAGCGAGGATGTGAGGGAAAGGGATTATGCAGCTTCGCATCGTCTGCACATGTGGCTGTCGCTCTGGAAAAGAGGCTGCTCTGCAGAAAAATGTTAGAGTTATATAATGGCGCCTCATGGACGACACGTGTCTCTTGCCGTACTCATCTGTCCTGCAGGCCCAAATCAGCAACGTGGCGATGGGGCTAGGAAAATGCAGCTAGGGGGTACTCATACCAGTGAATGCAATATGGGTCGGTGCGACACGGCTGCCAATGGCAATGGATCTTAGAGCACGTGAGATTCGGGTGGGTTGACCGGAATGGTGATAAATAAGGGTTCTGGTCGCGAGGGCGGGGCGGAAATGGTGAATGTCCACGGAATACGGCGAGCCCACTGGTATCGGTGAAAACCGAGATTAGCCGTCTGTCAAAGGGGGGAAGGTTACAACTGGGGTGATCTGGTCAAACTGTAGCAATGAAGCATTCAACCGTAACATTGCTCGATCAACGCTCATTTTAAAGAAGTACATTGCACTTCGAAAGAGTATTAGTGTTTGAGAGTGTAGGAGGCGAAGGAAAGGGAAACGAGGAACGAGGAGGAGCTTGAGGGAGGAGAAAAAAACGACAATTAAAAATATTCGGGGGGGGGATTGGTGAGGTACGAGGGGAGCACGGCCAAAGTGTTTGTTGAAAGTTGTGACATAAAACAAGACTACCTTCGACGACTGTTCAATATCGCGTGCCAGTGAGGGCCGTAGCCATCTTGAACGCCTGTCAGTTCAAATTAATGCATACTGTTAAGGGTGAGGACTCAGAAGAGAACGTGTGACTTACAACGAAGTAGGAAAATAAAGAAGAGAAAGGGGAAAGGGGAGGCACTCCCAGAATCTTAAACCCCACTGTCGCGCAAAGCTCGGATGAGTAGCGACGGGGCGATTCGATGGACGCAAAGTCCAGAGAGTAGAGACCAGTCCGAGTCGAGGTGCTCGTTGTTGAACGAGGTCACCGCTAGCAGCCTGAGTAAATGAGGGAAGACAGTGTCAGCGGAGTTGCAACCTATTGGACGCCGGTTGATCCGACTGAAGCCCTGAAGTATTTGAGGCCACGATTGTACTAGTAGTCACACGCACCACTGGCACTGGCAGAGAGTCTCAGGCTGCAGCAGCTACGTTCTGAGTCACCCCCATGCTCCCTCTGTATTATTTGCCATGCAGGATACCTCCTTACGCTCTGACTCGGATTCTACCTACTCAAGTATTCCAGTTCAAACCCCTCCTTCAAGTTCATACAGTCACATCCTCCTCTCTTCCAGCCCTCGGGTTCGCCCCCCCAAACGCCATATCAATGACATAGAGCCCACATCTGACTTAGCGTCAACATGCGTTCCCATCGAACTCCCTCCCCTATCATCCATGTCTTCAAGTTCCCCCCATAAGGAACCCAGCACCAAAAAGCGCATCATTGCAGGTCACAGGAACATGCAAAGATCGTTTATTTCTCCGCAGTACAATAGTTCTTTGTGGTCACCTGAGCTGCGCTTTGCGATGAGGGCCGTGGGCAAAGCATCAAACCCCATCCTGACAACGCAGGATGTCGCGAAGGTCGGTGCTCTGTGCAATTCCCACTGTTCGTGCTAACGTCAAAGCCAAATTAGGGGAGAAACTTAATCCAAACCGGCATATCGCAATTGCCAGACAAAGCCTTCAAGAAAGCTTACATTGTGAAACATGCATCGAGAGACTGCATCCTCAGTCGTCTGTCTACGACTCTTCGTGAGGTCGATCTCTTGGAGAAGATGAAGGATTTCCTCTCAGAGATGCACAGAGAAGACAAAAGCCAGCTGATTTCCATTGATGAGGAACTGAAGCGCTTCAAGGATGAAGCGGTGGACCGTCACTGTCTTCTCGACGAAGATGTAGCGTATCGCCACGCCATCTACGCTGACGAACTCACAGCCCTGACGTCTGCCAACGCACAACTCAGTCTTATGTCAACCTTTCTTCCGTCGGATTTGGAATCAGATCTTTCCCTCGACTCCGACAGTTCCTCCAAGGCAGAAGCGGAGCCCGAGGAAGCGGAGGAAGCGGAGGAAGCGGAAGAAGAATGATTCGGAATTGGGCTGAACATTTTGTCCGGGTTCTAATCCACGTCATCGAATTTGTATTCTTGCACTATGACACGATATTTACAATGCGCCCTACAATGGAGTTCCAGCTGGCAAGGTATAGCGGCAGCCATGTAGTATGTACCCATTTCCGAGTCCAAATCGAATAAAAACATCCTCTGGTATCCCCTTCCTGTAATATCCAACTATGCTCCTTCAGCTTGTACACTGACATGCCAGATTCGCCGGCGGACATACGCCATAACATTGAGGACGGGCCACCTACCTGGCCCAGTGCCCCTCAGCAGTTATACCCGCAGATCCCCCAACGGCAATACAATGAGACGTACCCACCCGCGCAACCGGAGCTCACAATCCAGATGCTTGCAGCTAATCGCACACCCTCCGCGCTGATGAGAGTATGCAGCGCTCCTAACTTGCAAGTTGGGTCATACCCAGCTGTGTATACGTGGTCCCCACACGTCTGAGCTGGATCGGTGTACCCAACTGCGCAACCTCTGCGTCTGCAATTCTCTCCATCCCTCCCTCAATACACAGATCATACGCTCCTGTCCAGCGCTGGATTTCACCCAGCTGCATGCAAGCCCTCACATCTCCAAGTCTCTTCGGCATCCCTCCCTCGACATCAAGGATCTCCCGTGCAAGAGTTCGACTTTGGGTCCAACTCTGCGCATTTCGTCACGGTCGTGCGGCCCATCGTCGAGACGCAGCCGGCGCCGTACCAGCATACCCCAGCATACTCAGGGAATCGGCTCCCAGATTTGCCCTCCCATCTCCAGGTCTCTTCTGCATCCCTCCCTCAACATCAAGAATCTCCCGCGCAGGAGTTCGGCTTTGACTTCGAGTCCGTTTCTGCGCATTTAGCCACGGTTGCGCAGCCCATCGTCGAGACGCAGCCGGTGCCGTACCAGCATACCCCAGCATACTCAGGGAGTCATTTGCCCTCCCATCTCCAGGTCTCTCTTGCATCCCTCCCTCAATATCATGGATCTCCCGCACAGGAGTTCGGCTTCGACTTCGAGTCCGTTTCTGCACATTTAGCCGCGGTCGCGCAGCCCATCGTCGAGACGCAGCCGGCGCCGTATCAGCATACCCCAGCATACTCAAGGAATCGGCTCCCAATCACTTTCGTCCCCCCGAACCCGGCTCCAGCTGTGTTCATACCACAGCCCTGCCCCTCCCCTGCAGCTTTTTTCACCCCAGAGCCCACAGACTGTTGCACGAGGCTCCTTGACGAACTGTTGCCTCATGCCAGCGTCCCTTTACCAGCCTCAACCAACACAGCGAGCCACAGCGAGGGTGGGGCTCTTTACACAT
Source organism: Tylopilus alboater (assembly GCA_038090535.1). NCBI lineage: Eukaryota > Fungi > Basidiomycota > Agaricomycetes > Boletales > Boletaceae > Tylopilus > Tylopilus alboater. Next base: position 6,171 of record JBBPMW010000829.1, on the reverse strand, counting down.
TTGGGTGGAACGATGCCGTGCTTCCACAGGATTCGTTTCGTAGAAGCCACATTACTTCTGTAAGCGTGGCAATGCTCGATCACAAAATGTCTAATTCACAACAAAAAAGGGACATACGTCAGCACTGCCTGGCGTGATATGCTTCAACCCCATCGGTGTAGTGTCAGATGAGGAAAAGACCAAGAAGCATGCATACTCACAATTTGTGAAACAGCAGCTCCTTGTGAGGATGTTCACGATAAATGCCGCCCCACCGCCAGAGAACTTCGATGCAGTCTATGGTGACATCGAAGCAATAGCTGCAATGGAAGTTTATCATTGTGAGTTTGCACCTGACGGTGTTAAGGTATCCATCAAGGATAAGGCCAGGAGAATCCGGAAAGTGTTCACGACTTACGCAAACAAGACAGTCGACAGGCTGTTCGCTTTGGTGCCGGCGCCGGATAGCAGTGAAAATATTGTTAGCTACAAAGCAAGCAAGGTCAACACATTACTATCGAAGGAAGATTACAGCTGTTTCCACTTAACTGACTGTAACGGGGTGAGTGACAATGTTTGAGTTGTAAAACAACCCTAATTCGCTCGTCAGGGCGTGCTGTACTTCGAGCACGGGTGTATCAAAGAAACTATCACCGACGTCATGTGGAGTAAATACGGTTGTCAGGATGTGGTAAATGGGACAAACATGGCGGCGCTTGTCGCGCTGGTTGCGGCATCGTTCCTCCTGGCGCTGGAGCGACGGAAGACCGGGGAGGTCAGAAAGGAAGCATCGCGCAAACAAATCCTCACGTTCTGCCAGGGTGTTCAAAACTTCATATCGACCACGATCCTAATGAACCAACTTACGAAACAGCGTTTCATTCAACACTGTAGCTTGATCGCGTCAAACAGCAGTGCGGAAAACGCGGGTAATGACTCTGAAGAAGTTTGACTGTAGTATGCCAGTGATATTCGCGTATGGCGTCCCATATATCTGTGTTGCTAGAAGTGAATGTACTGTTAAGGGTGAGGAAGAGAGCGCACGACTTACAACGAGATAGGAAAATAAAGAGGGGAAATGGGAGGCACTCCCAGAATCTTAGCTCGGATGAGTGGCGACGGGGCGATTCGACGGACGCAAAGTCCGACGTGGAGAAGGGGTGAGCAGCGCAAAGCTAGCTCATGTACGAGAAGAGACCAGTCCGAGTCGAGGTGCTCGTTGTTGAACGAGGTCACCAGTACCCACAGGGATTACTAGTAGTTGAAGGAGATGGAGGAAAGGGTCGGACTCATCAGGGCAGAATTAGTCGTGCGCGAGTGGGCCCGGCGAGCCAAAGGGTCGGAGTTTGGACTCAGATTCTAGGGTGATTAGAGCAATCTGCTGACTCATCAAAGGCCTCGGAGATCGGAACACTTGGCCCATCGGGCATGGTCCTAACTAGGCTTATACATCACGTGTAGCGTAGAATCCGCGCGCCCCTGCCAAACGCTGACCAATTTTACCAGACCGTCTATCGATGGCTTGCCTCATTAGTACGGTCTGGTCACCAGACTACTTTCAACGTCCGAGTCATATGAAGCCTGCCGGAGGTTCCTGATAGCAAGTGTGCCTTTGATGTCCGGAGCGTCACGATTCCTAATCCCTGTGGGTACCGGTGACCTCGCTCAACAGCGAGCACCTCTCGGTGGTGACCTCGCTCAACAGTGAGCACCTCTCGGTGGTGACCTCATTCAACAACGAGCACCTCGACTCGGACTGCCAGTGGTCTCTTCTCGTACATGAGCTAGCTTTGCACTGCTCACCCCTTCTCCACGTCGGACTTTGCGTCCGTCGAATCGCCCCGTCGCCACTCATCCGAGCTAAGATTCTGGGAGTGCCTCCCATTTCCCTTCTTTATTTTCCTACCTCGTTGTAAGTCGTTCGCTCTCTTCCTCACCCTTAACAGTGCGCACTGACTTGAACTGATATTACTAGAGACTATTGTGCATGCCACTTGCTCCAGCGCCATCCCACCCCCTGCTTCACACCATCTACACACAGATCGCTGAAGAAATTTACGGGTTGTTTCCTCCCACTACGTCCCCGCTCTCTGTACTCATTGCCAAAGGATGTGCTAGAGGGAAATCAGGTACTACTCTCATTCCACTCGATCAAAGATTCGCTTACCGTTTGTTCTGACCCTCCAGTCGATAACTTTTTCTGCATAGCACCAGAAGTCTTTGTCGCGCTTCCAGTTGCTGGATCGAGGTTCCCGCAACAACACCACCCGCCGATTCGATAATTTACGACCCTCCAAGTTATCCTCGAATTTTCCGTAATCCAAGGACTTCGGGCACCACAGGAGGAGAACCTTGGTTGACGGCCATGCCAAAAAATTAAGCAGACTTGCAGTGCAGGCGTAAGACGTGTACCAATTGAGTGAAAGGTGAGTGAGGTTGCTCAGTTTGCTCAGGCCTAACGGAATCGCCGATAATGTCGGCATTGGAAGGTGAAGATGGGTTAGCTGATGGAATACGGGCCAAGTGGGTAGGTAGAGGGTTTTCGCAGCTCCTCCAATTGCTAACCCGATGAACAGCATTTCCAAAGACTCCAAGTCCTCAAGCGGCTTCAGCAAGGAATCGATGTCATTCTCCTGAATGTGTCGACGAGAGAAATGAATGGTGAGTGCCCTGGTCTTCGGACACAGTTCGAGAACATCCACGGTTGTCTTCGCACTGACGCAGGGCCCCAAATACAGCTCCTCTGTGTCGGGAGCTGATTTCGCAAGTTGAAATTTGATGAAGGACCTTGCTTCGTGGTCGTTTCGAAGTCGAATGCGACGGTATAGAGAAGGTTTCAGCCTTAAGATGGAAGTAAGTCATTTGTCGCACTAATACGACTAGTACTGACCACGTATAGAATTGTCTCGCCATTAATGCGTAGCGGCATACATCATGCTCGTCTTTGAGCCTTAGAATTATAGCGCGTTGGAGCTCGAGTGGAAGGTCAGGAAACCGAAGAAACATAGTGGAGATGATGGTTCCAGCCTGAGACAGGGAAAAAAACGACGTGGGGACTACTACCTGCTCCGCTCCTTCCAGCTTATACTTGTTGGCCGTCAAGTCTCAAATTCCAGGAAAGGGAGTAGAACGAGAGTCTTTCAAGGGTCCTGCCGAAAGTAAGTGAGCACCGTGCGTCTCAATTTTACTTTTTCTTCCTAATAGGGCGGTATTATTGTGTGGCGCTCCACCTCGCTGCCTTCTCAGGCTGGCGAGCAAGAGTGTCCCTCCTACCCGAGGATGACTACCCTGCATACTAGGACGCGCGTTTTACACCAAACAGGCTGCTGGAAGATGGCCAGACCACCGATTTGGAAACCATTGTAACTATTTTGGAGATGTGGACGACTTGAGTAAGCGAATATTTGCCACGCGCGTTCCTTTTTCTGACAGAAGACGAACGCCTGCCAGTGACCGGGCTGTTCTTCGGTCAGTAAACATGTATTTAAGAGTGATAGACACTATTCTCTCCACCCTTTCCAGGCTGCCTTCACATGCAACTCGATAGACAAGTTCGCTTACTCCATGCATTGCAGATCGCGACTGGTCCTTCTCGTACGGCTGCACGGTGACGGTTTTCATGACAGAGTCCGTGAGCCTCGAAGAAACTAACAGTGTTTGCTCTCCAGTACCTGGCGTCAACGAGGTAGAGCGATCAGGAGACTCGTAACCCTCACCGACAATATCCAGGACCTTATTGACGAGGCAGACCGACGAGGCGCATTGGAAACGGTGGGCGATAATCACTCAACTGAGTAGGTCACCAAATGTATAGCTCGGACATCACTCATGGGGTTTTCAGGCAAGACGGGATGTTCAAGTCCTATGAACGCTTGATCGCCGTCCTGCCTGAGTTTGGCGAATGGCTTACCGAACCAGGAAATGCCGGTGTACTGGACAGTGTGATAAAGCAGGCGAGTGTTTTTATGAAGGACCCTCACATAGCTATTCACAGCTTCATAGCTCACAGCTGGTGCTGACTCTGCGCGAGCCGATGACGCTTCGGTCCTCAAGACTACCATCGTTAATTGGTTAACCATCGAGGCTCCAAATCCTCGTTTGTCCCCTTACAACAAATCAGGACGCGGCTTTCATAGCGATAACACAGGAAGACTTTTATGCCCCATAGAATATGACTGGGAGAATCCAGAGTAAATTTCTTCAAATGACACATCTGATTCACTAATTATCTCGGACAGACATCGAGCCAAAGTCCGTGATTGGCATCCAAGTTTTCTCGTCACAGCCAGCTCGTGGCCACGCTTCCTGTATGAAGAGGGGGGATATGATTCAAACAACCCTGCCATGGGACTCTTCAAAGGATCGCTTTTACTTTGTGTGAGCGTTTTGTTTTTTGCGCATTGAACTCGGCGTTGACAAGTCGACGACTTGGCGGCGCACTATAGGCCTTCAAATTGATCTTCACATCACCCAGTTCAGCCGATGAAGAAGATTGTGGTGCTGATCTGGTGGTCGCTCGTAAGCATCGCCGTGGGGAAAGACGCACTTGTAAACATGTTGCCAGCCTGATCAGGATGAAGAAAGTGGATCCAAGAGCCATCGCGTATACTGCAGTGCAGGTAACGTTCTGACAACTTTCAGGCATTTCCCGTTAAAATGAAGACATAGGTCCGATTTGCACTCTCTAGTTGTGGCAGTTGGAGGCTTGTGGATGGTATTTTCAACCACAGCAAGTTCTACAACAGCATTGTTAAGTGGTTCGAGGACACTGGGGACACCGAGGAGAGGGCATTTGTAGACGATCTTCTTCTTTGGTGGAACCGGTAAGTTGTCCACTATCCTTTGCAACAACATAAACTCACATGCCGTGCCAGGGAGCAGATCAATTTTCGGGCGTGAAGGGGTGATAGACTATGCGCCACAGGGGACTGACAATATGTCCGTGGCAGCCTCTTTTAAAAGACGACGCACCGAGGGCCCGAGCAACACTCGAGAGTAGCAACCTATGCCATAGCTAGATTCCTCGAATAGCGATCTTCTGTATACATTGGGGCTCCCTGAGGCCGATCCTGACCACGACACGGAGTGAATTGACGGCGTCGTCTGCCATGCCCTGAACGATTGTACAATTCGACAGCAAAGCCCTTCCTACATATGATCCTCGTAAGGATAGTTATGGGCCACATTGCTAATGGTGCAAGCGAAGAAACTATAATCTCAGGAATGTGCAACCTGAAGGCAAAACCCTTTCTTGCGCACCAGAGTCTACTCTAGAATGTGATGGTGTTTATGGCCCGCATTGCCCATTGTGCGTGTGAAGGGACTTCGGTCTCAGGACGGCACAAACTAACGGTGAAGCGCTTTCTTGCTGTTGATGGGCAGTGTCGCTAACTGTGCAGGTTAAGGCACTTCAGCCTCAGTGTTGTACAACTGGATCGTGGTGCTGATCCTTCCCTTCATTCCCGTACTTCGAGACAGTGTTAGTAGCTGCCAATGATAGACTGCAAGAAAAAACCGGATAACATCTATCGCGTTCGATGTAAGGAATTTCGCAGTGACAAAAATTGTCTACTGCATCACTATATATACATCTGGTACAATGAATCTAGCCTTAGAATCACTCATGGTCAAAGTGAGTGTGGGCGATGCCCATCAAGCTGACAAAGACCGCGAAAAGGGATAAAAGAGATACTTCTGGGAAATCGGCAGGTACATGATACAAATGGTACATGAAGCCTACCATTCTAACCGGATCATAATCAACTATACGGGTTACATAACTTAGATACCTTGGAAGGGGTTTCCCATAATTTTGTACTTTTCCTGACGGTCTACATATGCGCCTATGTTGGATATACAAGCGTGAGGGCAACTCGTACCGGTGCTGTCCTCCCATTTGACTTATTTCGTCTGTGATCGTGTTTTGACCTACGTTCTAGCCACTGATGTATCCTTTTCAACTATGATACTATTGTTTTCGCCCTACACTCAGGCCATCTTGTTTCGTATCGTATAGTGTCCGCCTTCATATTCATGAACCGTTTGTGGTCCCTCATTCTCAGTTCGTTGCCTTTTATCCACGCAATGACTGGGATTGCTGTCTCTCGATAGCCGCCATGCAATCGAAGTGAGAAGTCAGTGCGACTAGCAGAAGTGGGCCAACAAGTGGCGATACGAGTCCAAACATATCAG
>JBBPMW010000828.1:0-13801 GCA_038090535.1 Tylopilus alboater | reverse complement strand
GAAAAAGGTATCCATTACAGTGGGTTGTTGCAATGACGGTACATACATCCTGACCGGAACCATTGGTGTGTGCATAAGGATAGTCGAAAAAGAAAAGGAACTAAACTTCACAGAAGAGAGAATGCGGAAACGTAAAACGTAAAATAGAGGGAGAGGAAGAGAGACAAGCGCGAACAGAAAAAACGAGAGAGAGCACATACATGCGTGCGTCATTGGTCCGTACGATGGGGGGCAACGGTTATAATAAGAATGAAACCATGGAGACACGTCCCATGGGGTATCACGCGATTGGGTAACAGTCGATGTCAAAAGTCAAAAAAAAAAAAGAGAAGAGAAGGAAACCACAAGCGGTAGTCTCGAACCAGAGAGTCTAGGAAGCACCCGGCGAAGCCACTGGGTGTGTGTGAATACTTCCGAAGCATTTTAGCTTCAGAAAGGCGCCGAAAATGGGTGGTCCGAGACTAGACACGCGGGAGGAAGGCGTGCCGAGCGGGTCTACCCTCCTTCCGATTCGTCCACGAAAATATCAGTGTAGTGTTCCAAAATTGTCTCGATCGCCTTTAGAGTATATATGAGCTCGATGGTGTGCAAGTAATGGAAGAATACGGAGAAAAAAGGATAAAAGAGGATCACCTTGTTCTGGAAAGCCGCGTCCGCCATGCTACCATTCGCATGTCCAGAGATACTCCCATTGGTCGATATCTGGCCAAATAGCGTTGGCCCAAAGACGATAGCAATGTTCTGATTCGACATCGAGTTGTCGCCTTCGCACTGCACAATCCTGCGTATCCACCCCTTGTCAGTACGATCCTTGCGACACATACATTTTTGTGACTGACTTGTGTAGGTGACCCATAAAGTACTTTAGCGTCGCATAATTTGGGTCTGGCAAATCGTTGACACGCTCATGAAGCCGAATATGTCTCAAGCGGTCATTCTCGATTCCTGATTTAATTAGGATGGGAGAGAAGGGAAGAAGCCGATCAACTCACTGGCGGCATCTATGAAACCTTGATGGAGATTTAGGGTAAGAAGAGGATCTGGTAGTTCCCTGAACCACAGTTTGAGCACGCTAGTGACGTTGTTAATATCGGACGTCCATTCGTCCGAGTCCAGATCCACTGAATCCATGTCTGACAAACGATATCAGCCAGCCACCTGAGCAAACAGGACCTCTCCTCACCCTTGTCCAGTCGCTCTTTCAACAAACTGACCTTTCTTGCCATACCACTGATGCGATAGATTCCCTGCGAGTACAGACCATGTTTTTCTATCGCCGCGCAACACTTTTCTAGAATAGGGGGAATTTCCACGCTGTCTCTGGCCATTTGTTCGGCCAAATCAACACCAAACGTGGGCCGGCCACGATCAGTTATTTGTGGTTGTGCCACATTATTCGTCACCTGTGGATGCTGCGCAGCAGCGTAGCCTCCACCCAGTGTCGGTAGAGGTGGGAGCTTACAGGGAATGGGGATCAAACAACGCCTCAGATGAATTGAAAAGGAAGCACGTACGAAACCTTCCTCCGCAGGACCTTCCCGTCTTGGTCCCCGAGGAGGCCCACCACGGGCATATGCATAATTTTGCATATATGTCTTGAAGTCTGCGCGATTGTCGATAGATTCAGTGAGCACCTTGAGACCGATCCCTTTGAGTGCTACGTTAGCGCCGGCACTTATGAACAGAATGGACAGGCTTGCCTTCCTCGAGTGAGACAGGAACAAGAGTCGATCCGTCACTAAGTACGATGCTTTCAAATAGAAAGGCATATCTCGTTAAGTGGTACTGCGTTCCGAGGTCAATTTCATCAGCACACTCCTTGAGAGACTACTTCTGTGATAAGCACGAGGAAGGCACAATAGAGTGTACACACGAACTCGTAAGATACGAGGAAGCTGAAAGTTGAAATACTCTTGTCGCATGGCTTGGGTGTCAGTGAAGGCTTTCCGGTAAGTATCCGAAGCACTCGAGACACGTGACCTAATATCGTCTTCCTGCCGTTGAATCTAGCGAATCATTAGTCCCTAGCATGATACCAAACGGGATTCAATCGCTGACATTTTTGCCCATTATGATCAGCCCGCCTTTGGCTACAGCCTTTCCGAGTGCACGTTTGCCCCCCAATACTCCAGGGGCTTTAGCATGCAACGCACTCTCGCTCACTGATTCGCCTTCTTTTTGGAGAAGCACGCGCTCCAGTTCTTCCGACGACACATCTAGCCGAGTTTTGCTCTTTTCCATATTCATCTCCGCCTCTTGCAGGGCACGCTCATAGCGGCTTGCCAGCTCTTTGGTCTACGATCAGATCAGAAGCGTGCCCCTAGTGGGAGCGTTTCGGGAAACAAACCTGCTTCCTGTTCTTGTCGACCTCCTTTGCGAGAGAAGCGAGCTCGTCGCTCATTTCGTTGAGGCGTTGAGCAAACCTTATCCTGTTGTCGGCCATGACCTCATGGAGTTTCATGGAAGACTGCCACGCATGTACGAAGGACCTGGCAACAGCGCGTATAAGTTCGGCGTCAGTGATCGTACTGCGCTGTACGGTACCCAGCCTTTCCGTCGTTCATAGAATACACCTCCGACGTGCTGCGAGCCAGTTTCTGCAAGCCCTTGCCATACTCTTCTTCAAGAACAGCCCGTTTCTTGAAAAAGACCGAAGCCTCCTGTTGCGGTTATAAATCAAACTCAGTATCATGCAATACCTTGGCGAGTGCGAGGAGGACGACCACAAACCCGACAGGATACCATGCTCTGTTTGATTCGATCCAGCAGCAGAGGCACGCCGCACTGCCATTCCACGTGTCAACACATAGCAGTTCCATAGCCAAGCGGTGATGCTCACGTCTAACTCGCATAGTGCCCTCAAAACGTTCTCATCGAAGCTCGGTTCCACCAAGCTGGCTACGTCACTCGGAATGGTGGACAGCGTGTCCTTCCGGTCGACGTTGATTGGGATGCTGTCTCGCCGTCTTGACGTAGACGATCTCCCTAACGAGTCGGAGCTTGATCTAGGAGGTGGTGACGATTGCTTCCCTGGCGCATACATGAACGCCGGTGTCGTTGCGGATTCGTGCAGGAGTGACAGGTTGCCAGGGTGGAGACCATATGGCGTATGGCCGGGATTGCTTGGGTCGGAATGGTCAGCGGAGTCCCATACAGATGGCGAGTACCCGTCGTCGCCCATGACTACATCCACGACGAGCAGCACAACGAGCGGGACGAACTTGTGTGAGACGGGCGTCGAGTGACGAGAGGGATATCCACGACACCCGCTCGACTCCACATCCCGTTCGCAGTTATATTACGTAATTGAACTTCCATTTCGGGACTCATTAACCCCTGTCACAGCTGCCACCAGTGATCTCATTATACACAGTATCCATTTCGACCCTGCAATTGATGTACTACAGCTCATCGAAGATATCTGACAGGAAACTGGTATAATCATTCCGCATCCTCGCAGGTCAATGTCCATTCATCCTGCCTGAACAGAGCCGACACTTGACGTGGTGTGCATCTATGATGCTTTGGTCCGGCAACATCCTGTCCAACTGTGTTAACAGAGAAATCCCGACAGACGTGTACACCCACTCACTGTTGCGCGCACGTCGATTCACAGTCATGCATCTCCGTCCGGTGCATTCCACTGAACCGGCAGTTCTTATTATTGCAGTCAACCTGGCAGGGTCAGCGCTTCAGTGAGGAGTTGCGACGAACGATGCCAACGAATATACCCTCTGCTGCTTGATTATAGAATAGTGATTGCACACAAATCCGTGGTACTGAGTCATGTTATAGCACATTCTAGAAAGATTCAAGAGTTGGGCAATGTCGTCGACACAACTGAAGTGGGTGTTTCGAATGCCAAAAGTCGCCATCCTCATGCGTATAAATACCTGTCGAAATGCCCTGGATAAAGACCTGTGACGATGACGGTGCAGATGCAATTCCGGACCAAGGGACAACAACTCGGCTGCAACGAGCCTGCACGGAGAGCCTGAGAAGATGAAACGAAGCAATATGGACCAAATGGGCATCACTGACCGAACGCAGTGACGCCATCCTCAGGACACGCACCAACACATACAAAAAGTCAAGTGGAAAACGACGCGATGGATCGTTCCTGCTGCAAACTTCATCAAAGATCCCGAGGGGCCGGGGGCGGTGACCCGGTCACACAGACTGAGGTGATCAGCGCACCAGGCAGGAAATGGTTTGTTCAGACGATTTCTGTTACCCGTGCTAAAACGGAGGGTCTTTACCGGCGAGATTGCTCCGCGAACATTGATCCTTGACAGAATGCATTGCCACACGTAGCCTCACGGTTATTCGCATTTGAACGTCTGTCTAGGGCACCAGGAGTTAGGACAAGTTGAATGTCCGATAGCACCATCCACAGCCCTGAAAGGGGTCAGATGCCTGTCCTCGAGGCCGACGTCAAAATCAGAATACGGCGGAATTCACGAGCCGCACGGATATGAAGAAGGGGCAGAGAAAAACAAAATCCCAAAAACTTGGCGGGCCGCAGGCGGTGGAATCCGAGAATTGCCGAATGCAACCGAAAGGGGAATCTGAGCGTAAAGTTTGCACGGCCGAAGGCAAGCCCAGGGAGCGCTGAGAGCTGAAATGCAACGAGGTACATTAATAGTGTCAGATGTGTTCCGTGACATACGGCAGCAGCCTATTCCTATTGTGTCCTAGTGGTGCGAAACTCTTTCGTTGCCCAGGCACGAGGCAACTAAATCCGTCAATAGTCTGTCGGTGCAGACAAATGAGAACCAAAAAGATCCGCTTGAAGCTTAAAGGGACATCATGTCGTCCGACATGTGACTAAGGCTCACCGACTTCGTTTACAGTTGCTGCGAAAGCACATAACGGCCAGGGGAAGTAACGGAAGATGAGCAACACATATAGCAGTGCAGATAGAGAAGTACAAACAACCTTATACAGTGGAACTGATCCTCCTATCGATGATCTGCGTGCCTCCCGTTCCAATCATAGCACATCTTGCAAAGTATTTCGCGAGGGCGAGACGAACTACTTGTAACCGCTGCTGGGCATCTTGGCGTCCATTAACGCGAAGCTTCATGTCCAGCATCCTGAGATAATCTTCTCCCGATCCCTGGGCCGTCCTCGCGCATACTTCATCGAGACGATATAGTAGAATGCAGGCACTAGCGTAAGAAAAAAGGGGTGTGTATTCTAGAACGGGGTCGAATTAGTTCCGAGCTGTCACGTGTGCTGTACACTCCGTAAGGACTTGCCATATTGCAAGAGCTGAACAGCATCGCATAGCAAAACCCCCCACCAGGACTTTGGCGCAATCTCCTCTTGAAATATTGTCACGAGGTCCCAAGCCGCATCTTGGAGGTCCTGATTTAACAACCGCTGATGAAACTCAGCATACCGCACAGCAAATACCAATCGATGGATAAAAACGCCATGTGCCCCGGCATTCGCGCGAAGGGCCTGGAGAGATGGTGCGATATCGAGGACATATCTGGTGTATTGTTCTGCACCTAAAGCAATTCAGACAAGAACAACTTAGGTCACTATGTTTCGAACCTGTGTGAATGTACTCTTGTAAGATGCGATCAACCACACGACCAAGGCCAGGCCAATCTTCCGCCGATGAACAATATGACAATGCAAGACCATATTCCTTTTCCTGTACAAATGTCCGAGCGGCTATCTGCGCCAAGGGGGTAAGCAATTGATTGGAAACGCAGCCAATGCCACTCAACCCTGCAGATGCTTCTCCTGGCATTTTCTCGCTCATATTCATGGCAAGTCGCGTTCAAATCTTTGATTATCCCGGATAGGTCCCCTTTGCTCGAACGTTCGTCCGCATTACTTTCCGTGGCATTCGCGGACCCTACGCAATGCAACCTCAGTGGGACACGCACCAACACCTCGTCGGCAGTCTTTTCACCAATCTTCCCGCACGAATACATATACGCCACCGTAATTCTCCACAAGGCAGAATCGGCATGCAAGTATTGCGCGTACGAAAGGACGTAAAAGTTCCTGGGTGTTAATCCTGAACTACACCCGAATTTATTCCCCGCTCCAGAAGAATGAATCTAGCCAACTTACTCCTCGTTCGGATCTTTATCTACAAGGGCTAACGGTTCCATCATGTCCGCCAGGTGGGCGCTTAGCCAAGGGTCCAGGTCCGCGGCATGATCCAGTGCTTTCAGCGGATCACCGGTAAGCAGCGCAGCATGGATCACGTCCTCCAGGTTAGTCGGATCAGGAGGCATGTCTTGCAGGACCTGTGCGATAACGTCACTTTGAGAGCGGTCAGCGGGTGATGGAGGAGAAAATAGCGTTTGGACCTACGGCAGATCCTGCCTCCGAAGCCTCGGGTCCACGAAAACACCCCAGGCAACACAAACTTCTTTCCAGTCGGCACCAAGCTCTTCGCAAACCTTCTGGATCATTTCCCCGCGACCCTCCAATATGCCAACTATGTCACTGAAACGATCCCACCAATCCTCGTAATCGTCACGTCGCTCAGGTTCAGGAACGCTGTCAAGCTCGAGACGAAGTGCCTTGACCTTTTCTTTCCACCTGTGGGACGCATATGCAAATTCTCTTTCTGCCTCATATGCCTGAAGCTTCGGCTGTGTATTAAGTAATGGGATCAGGGCTTTCGATAACCTTCGTAGGTCTTTGGATGGATGGGTGGAAAGGGTGCCTAGGAAAAATGTCACGGCTTTACTCAATCCTCTGAGAGTCGCCCTTGAAAAAAATTAGAACAGGAAAGGAGGAGTAGCCGGTGCCGAACCTGGTCAAATACGGCCAAAATGTTTCATCTGCCCAAGGATGTTCCAGAGTCGAGAGGTGGTCTCCTTCTTCGGTAGACGGTTCAATGAAATGAATGTTAAGCCATTCCATAAGGTCATCTCCGACTGGAGCATTCTCGAGTCCATACTCGGGGACATAGAGAATTACGAAAAGTGACAAACACGTGTACAGCATCCTATAGTGGTCAGTGGGAACTTGACGGGCTTCCGAAGAGGATTGCTGAACAAAGTTTTTGAGAATTTGTCGAAACCGGGTCAAGACACGTACCGCGGTGTGTACCCAGCATTCTTTTGCAAAGTTTACATAGTCAAGGGCGAGTTTGCGCATCACCCGTTGACTTGATTCGTCCTGAAGCCTTGAGAAGACCTCAATAACCAGAGTGGGCACCAGCAAGAAACCCCCTTACAGGTCTGTGCCATTTTGTGCCGCCAATTTCAACAAGTTTCCCCACGCAGCAAAGATGATGGATGTGTCTCCAATGAACTGGGATATTTCAATGAACAGGTGGGACACAGGATGTGGTAAAGCGACACACCAAACGACGTTCGGATAGTGGCAGAGCCTCCGAGCTCACGAAATAGATGAGTTGGTCATCGGGACTGAATATGCGATGCTTTGCTGAGATATTCTCTAGCTGCGATAAGTGCAGTCGTTGAACTCAGGAGCCATCTGATGCCTTGACAAATTTCCTACCGAAGAAACTGGGTATATCGCATACGTTTCATTCAGAGGGGATGGGGTTGCGTGAAGCGTTCTCCCTGATTTTTCGAGCTCCTCTGCGCTTCCTGCGTCCAGAAGAGCGGGGACGACGTTCAGATGGTCGGAGGGCATCTTCAACAAAATGAGACACCGTGTCCGCAGGTCTCCCACGTCGATTACGTCATCCTTGCGGTGTTGTCTTCGATCCGCGGCGTCCACCGAGTCCAACAGCTACATATGTACGATAATCAGAAACCTGTACTACGGTCATGTGCGTAAGTGATTCCGTCGTGAACACCTCTTCCGACGCCGCTCGACGGTCGAGTCACGGAAAGACGTTCAGTGAGCCTGTCTTTTGTCAATGGGCGCTAACTAGTACGTGTTCTGCCGCATGACCATACGAAATATTATTGTCGAAACACGGCATGGAACTGGTCGCAGGTTCCACAATTTCCACGGGCAGTTATCAGGTGAGTGGGATGGTGGCACGTCTGCTGACAGCTGAATAGGCGACGTAAATGAATGTGTTCACACAATCATCACGCTGCCAACACCACGAATAGGGTGGTCCTTCAAGTATGGTCTCGCCTCGCTTTGAAGGGCTGACTACTGTGAAACCACTTCATTAGGTGGTTTTGCTGCCTGGACAATTCGCAACTTCTGAGAATTATACACCTCACTGCATTCACGTAAGGTCACGGGAAGGCCCTCTCCTGTTGGGACCTCGCCTCGTTTTGCGGAATATTCGACGGAAATGGCCGAATGAACCCCGTCCACGATTTAGGATGACTGTGTAAATATGCGATCTCCATTTGCAAGCCATCAAACACCTGGCTGCCAGCGAGAACGGAGTCCTTAGTTAGTCAATTAACTTGGAATGCCTGCATTCTTTCAGATCACCATCACAGCTTCCCATCGTTTGGGTTTGGTCTAAGCGAGAGAATCTTGGCTGGTAAAAAGATATTTAATCAGTGCATGATTGACGCCATGTGTAAGCAAGGTCCAGTCCCAACAAAGCCTTCTTTGGTGAACCGACCACGAAACGATTAATGGTCAGTTTCCGAGCAAGGGACATATCGCCAACTATGCAGAAAGACCGCCGCCGTCAGCCGCACGCATTCTCCATCTTTGTACTACTCTCCTGTGCAAGTGACAGTTGCTATGTCACATCCAGAACCTCCCCACAGCCCGACCACTACTACAGTACTGGCTGTCGTCTTCTGACATGATTCAGAGCATGAACCTGCTTCATAATGGGAGGCTGCTACATTGTAACCCGCTGATGCGGCTCCAGCGCCCCCCATCAAGGCGATACCTCAATTTCATATGATTGCTTACGACAATGTGTTGAAACAGACTCTTGGCCATTTTCGGAAGGATGCCAATGGGTTTCCCTTCCACCTCTTTCGCTATCCACGATACTAGTACTCACCCATCTGGTTGGTCCCTCTGGCCACTGGGTCCGGCGATCAATTCTTGAAGGTGGTCTCTTTTTTTGCTGGCCACATGTTGTGACCCTTCACCATGACCGAATTCCATATCCACACCGTTAGTGAGACTAGAGCTTCTTCTACTCAGAAAACTTCCTACCGTGCACTTGTTCGAGTGCATTTTTGGGGCAGTGGCCCTCCTCTAGAGTCATGGATGTACTGTCCAATGCAGACCAGGACGCTCACATATGCATTCGTCATGGACCATACCTAAGAGTATACAGCAAACCATCTTACAGATGAAAACTTGCTGCTGAATCTGTCAGTAAAACCCCCTCACCGGACCCTATTGCACTTGACGCCGACCAATTCACAGGATCTATGAACACTCGCCGCACTCGCTTCCGTCACATGCATGTCAAATCATTTGCTGCCACACCAGTTCATACGCACTGCCATTTTCCCTTTCCCCCCAAGCTACCGCATGCTGTGGTACTGGACTCGAGGTCAAGGGGACGAGCGATCATCCTGGCAAAGGTCAAAGTCCAGGGATAGTAAGTATGTTTATCTGCCGAGATTTACACCTGCAGATCTGTAATAGTCGACGGCGACCCGACCGGGTGGCGCACATTCATCTCGCCGAAGCAGGGCGCCGACACGCACCAGGAACACGCCGACATGGCGGAGTATGGAACGACCTCTGTCGCCCTGCCTTTTGATGCTGTAGGCGTCCGGTGAGGTTGGCGGTGCCATCGCGACATGGAATTGAAAAACCGAGCGTACGTTTGTACTTCACGTTTGCCAAAGATCTCGAACTGAGTTCAATTAGTGCTTACATAATCAGTAGGGCAAGGCACAAGGAGCCAACAAGGAGCGGCAGGTTTGCCCAAGATCCATCTGCGGTCGCCACCCAGGTACACGAGCGTCTTCGGTAGACGTGCAGGGTCGGTAGGCTAACAAGCCAATCGACACTCATCCATATGTCACTCATTTGGCTGTAGAGTGCGCGAATTTTGCACCGAACTCATGAATTCGTTGTCTGGACGAAAGCTCGTTGATATTATGAGTCCACACTGTACAGCGCGGGGAGTCCAAGTGCTGAAACCCACACATGGTACATTCTGGGCTTGAGGGGTCGTTAACCGGGAACACCGGTCATGTATATGCGACCTTAAACTGCACCAAGCCACATGACTTATGCCATCAATCGGATTAAACATCAGGGCCCGGATCCGGGAATACCTGGACCCGAGGTTGGTTTGTGGATGTGCCAAGGAAATGGCTGGGAGATTACAGCAGTACACTGGCTGACACACAACTTCCCAAAATCGAAGCTACCTGCAAGTCTGCCCTCAGGAATGACGCCCGTACGAACGACATCGACATCCAATGGATGGTCTTGCATAGTAATGTCCAAAACGAACGGTTCGACCATTTCGTTACGTCCAACGTTTGCCATGAAGTCCACAGAGTTATTGCTCAGCAATCCAGAACGAGTACGAGAATGAGACAGAAAAGATCCATGAGTCCTCTGAGAGGGGTTGTAACCCCCATCTCCCATGGGCGTCCGATTTTTTTCTCCTATGCATCAATGGTTTGGAAACCTGTCCCCGAAGAACAAGATACAACGTACGACTACATCAAGCACCTAAACCACAAAGCGTACGCCCAGAACGTTTGAGGGCATGCACGACATCGAGAGCAGTGACAGTCTTGCACTTGGCATGCTCAGTTCGAGAGGGAAAGATGATGCCACGGAGAGAACGATAGCTGTTCGGGCAGGATTGACAGAGCAGCCGCTCACCGGCGCTACTACGCAGGCCGATATTAAAGTAGGTCAGCGACAAGTCGAGCGTCGAACAACTGCGGGAATATTGACTCCATCCACTGTTACGTAGTCAAATGCACGGTGGTTCAGTTTGACTCGTTTTTGGAGCGCAACGTCAATGGACTTACGACGTAGAGTCCAAAGTCTATTCTGCGTGGGATCGACTACACCTTCGAACGATGAAGCTGTCGCGACCACATGCAGAGGGTCGCGACAGCTTCATCATTCGCTGCTTCGCCTTCTGTGATAGACCTAGATATCGAAGTTGGACGCTGGTGGCTGGTCCTCACAACTCCGGATCTGTGACATTGTCCTTCCCAAAGAGAGCAAGGGACTAGATGGGTCGCCCCGGGAGGATTGTGGCAGCTGCACAGGATGAACCACAAAAGGAAGTCAAGGATGGAAGGGCATGAGGATGGAGGGATAATCGGTCATGGTATTCGGGAAGTCTGAGATGTTGTACTGAAGGCGTATTGTGTAGGAACTGAATGAGGTGGCTGTGTGCGAGATAACAGGGCGTGGTGAGAGAATGAGAGGCGGTGTCGCCACTGGGAAACAGAGCAGGCCTGGTAATGCATAATATGGAAGATGCGGATGGGAAGCAATGCTAGCAACACCTGAAAGTGTTTTGGGGAAAGGAAGACGATGGAGAAATGGCCTTGATGACGAACCGTACTGCAACAGCTCACCACCGTTGACAGACTCGAGGCGCGGATGTGAGGACAGGTCGAGAGGTCGAAAAAGATGACTGAGAATCATTGGGGAGAGTAGTCGTCGGCCGGCTGAGGCAGTGGAGGAAGCGCGTCTTCAGAATCAAGACTTGGCACTGGCAAACGAGTAGACTACATGTGAAGGAGCGCAAGAAAGGAATGGCGCTTTGCGGCAGTTCTCACAGCGTGGAGTGCAGCAGCGAATAGGATTACAATACACTAAATCATACAACATAAAAATATATACCAAGCAAAACGAAAAGCGTCTATGCACCGAAACCGTAGAGCGTACGCCCCGAACGTTTGAGGGCGTACACGACATCGAGAGCAGTCACCGTCTTGCGCTTGGCATGTTCAGTGTATGTGACCGAGTCACGAATAACCTATAGGAATGATCAGCACTTTCATCTAGAGTTCAAAGTATTTAGACGAACATTTTCAAGGAAGATCTTGAGAACACCACGAGTCTCTTCGTAGATCAGACCAGAAATACGCTTCACACCTCCACGACGTGCGAGACGACGGATGGCAGGCTTTGTGATACCTGATGTCTTCTTAGTACGACCTTGACTCCCAAAGTTCAGCGAGACTCACCCTGAATGTTATCACGAAGGATCTTGCGATGACGCTTTGCACCACCCTTTCCGAGACCCTGTCCTTGTGGTTAGACGAGCGATTCGATCCGAGTATGTTTCCAGCTTACCTTGCCACCTTTGCCACGGCCAGACATTTTCCAAGTAAAAGTTGCGGGTGGAGTGTGAGTGTGTTTGTTGTGTGTTGCGGTAAAGGCGAGAGATATGAGGAGTCATTCGACGCACCGCGTCGCTATATATGGCCGACATAGTGGCTGTGTTGTATTTCCGTAAACGTTTGTTGACTTGTTGATCGGTGGAACGCGCACTCCACGTGACCACGCGACGTGACAACTTAAATATAAGCCTGTCAGTTCAGCAGGGGTTCATAAGTACCCCACTATCTACCACCATCCGTTACTACATTTGAACGTGAACAATGGCTCGTACCAAACAAACTGCCCGCAAGACCACCGGTGGTAAGTCGACAAGTCTAGTTGTACTCGATACGATCCTCAACGAGTGTTACAGGCAAGGCCCCACGTAAACAACTTGCAGCCAAGTCTGCTGCTCGCAAGACCGCCGCTAACGTGAGATACCTCGATGAATGATACTGTCGATGGACTGACGTGATTTGTGCAGACGACGGGTGGTGTGAAGAAGCCTCATCGATTCCGTCCTGGAACAGTCGCTCTTCGTGAAATTCGTCGGTATCAAAAGTCGACAGAGTTGCTCATTCGGAAGTTACCCTTCCAACGTCTCGTCCGTGAAATTGCACAGGACTTCAAGGTCAGTCGGTAGTGCGGTCTGGAAAGACTGGAAGGCTGATGCAGGATTGTACAGACTGACCTGCGATTCCAATCATCTGCTGTAATGGCACTGCAGGAGGCTGCAGAAGCTTACCTTGTCTCGTTGTTCGAAGACACCAACCTTGCTGCTATCCATGCCAAACGTGTTACCATTCAACCAAAGGATCTCGCTCTCGCACGCCGGCTGCGTGGAGAGCGTTCGTAGACATCTCGTTTCGGGTTATTGTGCTGTATTGTTATTGTATTCTTCTACATTCTCGAATTACTTTTGTAATGTGTCTGATCTGCGAGTGATTTCCGCGCCGATTTTGCGCCGACTAGTTCGCGCTCTGCTCAGTACACAAAGAAAGTAATTCATGCTAGTCTACACTTTACTCGATGTCGGTGACCGACACGAGTGCAACCTTTGGCTTGATGACGATTAACTCGGATGGTTTTGCCTTCTGTCCCGAGCCGGCTCCTACCCTCATTCGCTGCATCAACCCTAATTCTGTCGCACACAGTACAACATCCTGTTCTTCCGTCCCTTGAACCCTATCACCATTGTCATACGCATCCTCCATCGTCCTCTCGTCGAATTCCGAGTCAGGCCATATTACCAGCACTTCGAAATCTTCCGATATCACCCCTACGCCAATAATTTTGTTAACTTGTCCAGCAAGCGAAACGAAGTGGTGGATCCTCTCTCCGAATTTCGACCAGAGCGCAGACGTAACGTCAGATTTAGGTGCGGTGCAACCTGCTGCTAACAGGATGTCGGAGAATCCTGAGACGATGGTCGTGTCAAAAGTGTGCGCAACTTCGGGATCGCTGATGCAGGCGGGCAGGGTATATGCGCGTGTGAGGGCGCGCCAGTTACCAGATACCGCTTGCCCCTCTGTCAAAAGTGTCATGCATGGCTCTAGTGCAACGTACCGAAAGTGCCTCACCTGCTTCCCGTATCCTC
>JBBPMW010000827.1:0-13803 GCA_038090535.1 Tylopilus alboater | reverse complement strand
ATTTGTCCTTTATATTCATTTATATAGGCTTAGCTTATAGGTTATAATTATTATTTAAATTATGGCAATTGTAGGCTTTATAATTAGCTTATATAGCAATGTACTAACTATGAAAATTCACTGATGCAGGGGTTTTTCTTTGATTCTTGTTAGATGCCGATGTGTCACGGACTTGCCAACTACTGGAAACCCGGAATGCAAATCGACCTATTCTCCTCTCGACTGCGTATCAAGTACAAAGTATGCATACTAGTACAAACTTCCCAACCTCTGGGACACGGCAACCAAAACAATCTCAGACTCGTCGCGCTCCGATGATGCCACCCTGAATGGCCTTGTTAACCACCCCAAGATGCTGGTCAAGCATGTCGGGTCCGGACTCTCGATATTGATCGGGATCGAGGAGCGTCGACTTGCTGGTCCACTCGACGTTCTCACCCCAAATCTCTTTGAACGTCTTGATCTTCTCACACTGCCCAGTGACCTTGAGGTACTGGTGTACCGCTTTCCAGGCACTGTCCATCGCACCGACAACCCAACTGTACGGTAGTGTTAATAGGTGCCCATCTGTATTGTCCTGGTATGATATCACTCAGCCTCGCGTGACGGGTGCTGACAGCCTCACCCGCAAAATGCAAACGATTGTTCGCTGCAGGAACGTTGAGAGGTATACAAATTCTCGTACTGGCCGGGTGAGAAGTACCCGAATCCCCCTAAACAAGAAAGAACTGTCAGTCAAAGATGGCATAAGGGATCGACAACGAACCCATTGTATTCACATCATGACTCCAATCTTTGACGTTCTTCAGTAAACCGGAAAGTGCGTCAGAGTGCTTCTAAGCACTCGGTTACCACAGGACCAAAAGTCGGTCCTGGGATCGCAGGATCATGACTCATTCTCCACTTTTGTGCAGTATCTCTCGTCACCGAATTATGCTTGCACGCCGCCCATGTTTTATGGCACGTTGTCCTGATATTTTCCATTGAAAATTAGAAATAAATATATTACCTTGAGTTGACCGTACAAATATAACTAAACATGTCCTCAATCAGCAAATGATAATCATTGGATTAGTAATCACACACTTCGACTCGGAGTCACAGCTGATATAAATAATCTGGTAGTAGCAGCGCGCCGATACAACTTGAAATACGTAGTAACTAATAGTCGGCAACATCGTACTCTGTACTCCAATCAAATTCACGAGATGATCCAGCCTGAGCCCCACCCCCAAAGGAGTCGAGTTCATTACCACCGGACTCGGACAACTCCTGTTGCTGAGGGTTGTGGTTGCCGGCAATCATGATGGGTGCTGGTGGAATGACAATGCTAGGGACTTTCTGTGGTGACAGCGGGACATTACTCCCGGCTTTCATTATAGCCCTTCATTCGATAATTAGTTAGAATCAAAGAAGGGACTGATTAACTTACAGGCCTTGCTGGTGCAGTGACTGCAGTTGATGACGTAGTATGTCCTGATAATCCGGGTGCTGGAGCGCGTCAGTGATACCTGTGCAGTACGCATCGAAGTGTGGAGCGTAAACTTCTGTTGAGAAGCTGATGACACTACTTTGTCCAGTGCGTCGCCCTTCGGATATGCGGTGAAGCGCACATAGTAACTGCTAATGTTGTTAGTAATGCCTACATCAGCAATTACCAGACTTACTGCAGCTCCCGAAAGGGCGAGCATGTTTGTTGGTGTTGTATGGTAGCTAGAGGGGAAGAGTCGGATTGGCGAGAGTTTCGTCGTATACCAGAAGTTAGTATGGAATTTTTCAAGTATAGGGTGTCCGAATAGTTTGCCGATTTGGTGCTACACTGTTGCATCAGCATATAATTATCATATCGTAGCAGATCACTCCACCGTTGTATGATCGTATCTGTGAAGGAAGAAAGTGGTCGGATTTGAGCCATTAGTCATTTCGGCGACTCGCTGTTGCATTTGGATGTAGTCAGGCGGTTGGTCGTCCTGAGAAAAGGCACCCATCCCGAGATACTCCTCTGCGTAACTTTCGGCCATCATCACGGCCTTGGAGCGGATCGAGGATAGCGCACTGACGATCTTCTTCTCGATTGCTGGAGTAGGCTTGATCTGTTCTGTAGAGCAAGTGAGTAAGTCGAAACATAGCATTGATGTACTCACCATAGTTGCATTCTACGCATGCAAAATTTAAATTTTCACGTATCTCCTCTTTCCACAGGGTCCGGGCCCTCCCCCCTCGGCGCCAGCCAGAATTAAGGACCATGTCATTGATCAGCGCAACGCCAGCGTACCTGACGATTTCATCCTCTTTGCGTTCGCATGATGTTGGACGGCGGCGTTGTACTATGAAACTCGGTGGATAAATTGAGGTGGACATAGAGTGGGTGGTGGAGGCATGTCACGATTGAGGATAGATTGTCTCCCCGAATGCACGGAGGCGGTCCTGAGTGGGGAGACTTGTGGTGCCACGTCGTTGCTGATGTTGCGCCAGCACGTCAGTTGGTCTGCCGGATACCTAGAAAATGTCAGCTGGGATTTTGTCTGAATATAGGTACTTGCCTGTATTAATGATGTGGCAGCACGAAGTCGTTCGTCAACAGTAATGCGATCGGATCCTGCGTCAGGCAAGGCTGGCAGCTCAGGCTGTGAAAGTTGGGGGGTCTGCGAGGGGGGAGGGGCGAACGAGGGGGGAGGGGCGAACGAAGGGGGAGGGGCGAACGAAGGGGGAGGGGCGAACGAAGGGGGAGGGGCGAACGAAGGGGGAGGGGCGAACGAGGGGGAAGGGGCGAATGAGGGGCCTAGCTGAGGGTAAGAGTGGGAAGTCGATGGGGGATAGCTGAGTTGTGGGAATGGGGGGGTCTGGGACGACGGGGGACCTTCCTGAGGGAAAGACGTTGTGGGGGTGGCGGGATGAGGGTAAGCTGCTAGCTGGGAAAGGGAGGGCAGCTGATGGTAACCGCCGGGGAAAGAAGATAGCGTGGAGGGATCGGGCTCAGACGAAGGGCCGGGAGGGTAGAGAGTAGTGACCTGGGGACCCGGACCTTGGTACGAGCTGCTGGAAAATTCTTGGATTGGGGCAGCTGCGTTCGGAGGGTTGCGCCCTCGTCCCCGAGCAGCTGAACGACCTCGACTTGATGCTCTAGTAGCTATACTTGTGTTATGAGTTGGCTAGGATGCGAGCTGCGACAACTCACCTGGGGGCATGGAAATGCGTGAAAATCCTGACAGCCTTCCTTGACTCCACTGGACTTAAATCGTGCCCCGGGCGATGCGAGCAAATACTTGCCGAGTAGCCCCGAGGGCACATTTCCTCGATGATCACCTACGGTCTGTGACAATCGGCGGTGAGTTCACTCATTAAGTTTCCAGAAGGCAATTTGGGGTACTTATCACAGGGTTTCCAAGGCGAGGCCCATCATCGATCACCTTGGAACAGGGTCGGTCCCTCACCAGCTGCAGGCTTCGGTACATAGAAAACGAAGGTACAGACAGCACGCCGGCGGACCTCAAATCTTGAAGTGACTGTACACAGCCACGCCGCACTCACGCCGTAGTCATGGTCCGCAAATATAATCAACATATGTTCGAACAGTAATCTGACATATGTAGTACTACAATAACAACCTTAACTTGACTCGGAATCATCACAACACGATGGACTCGAAGATACACTTGAGTGACGTACATTGGCATCATCATCAATACCAGAAGGCTCTTTCCCAAATGTCCCATACATAGACTTCACACTACACTCATCCAATCCTCCCCCCTCGCGGTTGAGAATCTGCTTGATTTCGCCAATCTGCCACTCCGACTTCTTCAGAAAGGTTTCAGCTTCCTCACATTCATCCGTGACCACGGAGCACATCAGCTCAAGTTCCCTGAGATGCAGACGATGGTACCGCAGGCGTGCAGTAAAGGTATCCCGAGATGCTCGTGCGACCTGTAACATGCGGAGAGAGTGGAGATTTTTCACCTCGTCTGTACTCTCAGCCGATGCCTGTAATTATATAAGGTCAGCCTCTGCAATAAATATAACAGCAATTACTCTGTTCCTGACCGTTGTCAATATCCGCTTTGCCTTTTTGCATGGTGAAATGGAGCCCAGCCCGTCGGATGATGCGCTAAAGTGAAGATAGGTGCGCTTTCTGGCACAGGGCTTGTCCTCGATAGGACCCCTTTCACTAGCAGAGGGTGGCAAAGAGAGCGGTGGTGAGGAATTGATCGGAACCGTTGGCTTCGAAAGCGGAGGGCTGGGTAATGTTACTTTCAACACCGACGAAGGCGGGGACGTTGGGCGACTCGAAACCCTGACTGGACTGGACATCGGTGAAGAAGGTAAGGGATATCTTGATGACTGTTGCATGCTCACTGGCGTGCGTGGCAATGGGTGCATGATGGAGTTAGAGTCTAAGTCTTATATAATCCTGAGTCAGCAGGCTGCGACTCAGTGACCGAAGAACATCCTTCCGCAGTGACCCAAGGGCATGGCTTCGCCTTCGAGTCAAACAGGCTTTACCCTCCTATGTCCCAACTGTTCTGCTGGATTTCCTAGCGGAGATTCTGTGGTGCAACATTTATCTTTATGTGGGCTGCAGGATGATCGGTTCCAGTCATCTCAGTCGCATCCTAGAGGCGAGGGTAAGTTACTCTTTCCTCTTGCTACTAGGATTGCTTTTAAAAAAAAAAATCATTGATTACACCCAGTTGACGATCCGTATGACGCCGGTTTTCCGCAATATGGTGAGTTACATTTCCTCTAGCATCATTTAATTGTCGAATCATATCCTAATAGATGATCTATCTGACGATGATGGTATCCCCACTCTACCGAGTGATGAAGTTGGAAGGATGGCCGAGGACGAGGAACCCAACGATTCACTTGGTGACGAAATGGATCCCACACACATTCCATCAGGCCCATCGACGCACCGCACACGAATTTATCACCCGAACAAGAGTCGTACCCGCCCCGGAGGTATGAACCTCCTTCAGCGCATGGATCAAGATGAATTCGCACACATCCGTGACTCGGAGAATGTCTTTTATCCGTTTGCGTCAAAGAGCGACTGGGGACTGGCCGACTGGCTTTCAAGTACGTCCCTTTCTCAGAAGGAGATCAATGCATACTTGAATCTGGAACACGTATGTATATTATATTTACGTATCTGTGAGAACAATCATTGACAAGCCAGCAGACCAAAGAAAACCCACCCTCATTTCGTACCGCAAGGGATCTACGCGCACGAGTCGAAGCCCTGCCGGATATGCCGCGCTGGCATTACCAAGAGATCAAGGTGGGCCAATACCGAACGAAAGAGCCCATCATGCTTTACTGGCGGGATGGACTCGAGGTCGTCAAACATCTTTTCAGCAATCCGTTATTTGCCTCAAGCATGGACTTCGACCCTTATCGCGAGTTTGAGGAAACCCCTAATGGTCCAGAGCCTGTTTATGGCGAGTTCATGAGCGCCAATCGTGCTTGGGAAATACAGGTATGACTCCATTTAAATTCCTGGTTCAATAGGCTGACGTTTTTAAATTAGAGTGCATTACCTGAAGGTCACTCTTTCGTTGGTGTGATCGGAGGTTCGGACAAAACACCGTTAACGAGGGGCGCTGGCAACAAGGAGATGCATCCTCTATTGCTGTCGCTCGCCAACATTCATGCCGGGGTCAGAATGAAGGCAACCTCTCATGCCTTCGCATTGGCTGCTTACATTCCAATCCCAAAGTTTCTCGATGTCCCTCCGGCTGTCCGTTCGGTTTTATGTGCGCGCGTATACCACTTTGCAATCTCTATCATCATGCAAAATTTGAAAAAGGCAGATCGCGATGGTGAAGTCATGACTGATCCGAACGGCAATCTTCGAGTCGTCCATACCCCACTTGTCGCTTGGATCGCCGATTATCCCGAACAACTCTTGATCGCTTGCGTGTCGTCGAAGAATTCTCCTATCTCCACTGCCACTGCCAAGGAATTTGGTGACCCAGAACCCTCTCCTCCTCGTCTCCGACAACAGACACTCGATGCCATCCGAGAAGCATGTAGAGCATGCAATCCATGCGATATTGCAGCTTTTCACAAAGTCTGCCTTTCCCTCCATCTTAACGGTGTTGTACAGCCATTCTGGGGCGACTGGGGCAATGCCTGTCCTTCGTCTTTCCTCACGCCAGATGCTCTGCATCAGTGGCACAAATTTTACTTTGATCACTGCGTGGATTGGATGGTTAACATAATGGGAGCGGCAGAGCTTGATCGGCGTTTTGCTGTCCTCCAACCACGGACTGGGACACGACATTTCCCAAACGGTATCACTACCCTCAAGCAGACCGGTGGGAAGGAACATCGGGAAATCGAAAGACTATTGCCTGCTGTTGTCGCTGGCGCCATCCACGCACATGTTCTATGTGCTCTCCGCGCCATTACAGAGTTCATCTTTCTTGCTCAGCGCGCATTCCACTACGAGGAAACCCTACATGGACTTAATGAGGCCCTGCGAGAATTTCATCATTACAAGTCCAGTATTGTTGCAGCTGGAGGTCGACAAGGCAAAAATGGGCCTCTCGATCACTTTGAAATCCCTAAGCTGGAGTTAGCCCACCACGTCGTGCGAAGTACTCGTGCGATGGGTGCCCCCTACCAATGGACCAGCGACATCACAGAGAGGTGTCATATCACGCACGCCAAAACGCCCTACCGCCTCTCCAATCGCCGCCGTTTCCACGAGCAGTGTTGTCGCTTCCTTGATCGACAGGAAAAATTGCGATTCTTCCGCTTTTTCATCAATCTCAAAATGTCTCGGTCCCCCCTGATCAACGAAGTCGTGCAGGAGGAAGGTCTGGTACAACTCCACTACTCAAATTCGCTGCAGAGGTCCGATACTCTAGTTGACGAGCACCGCCCTGGGTCAAGCAAACCACTTTTTATGAATCCGCGTGCCCGTATTTCCGCCGACAACAACCGTGCACTCCTCATCACTCTTCGCCCTCACTTTCGCTCACTTTCCGTTAATGATGCTTGCAGAACACTTGCAATCAGAGACCTAGTCCCCGCGTTGGGTGACTTCTTCTCTGGCCGCTCATATACCGACCGCAACGGGCGTCGTTTAGCCGCACTTGACTGTTCCCTCCCATTTTCGTTCCTTCATGCATGGAATAGCTTCCGCATTCAATCCCGTTCAGTGCAAAACCCCAAAACCTTTGCGCCGTCTCAGACTGTTCAAGCCCTACCCCCGAGCGCTTCTTTACCTTTCGGCCGTGCAAACGCGGTCCTCCTTTCTCATGAGAGCGGCGACCGAATTACCGCCGATCTGAACAGTGAACGTATGTCCACACCATTTATCATTTCTTATCCTCACATATTTCTAGGCTATGTTGTCGCTCAAGTACGAGCGATTTTTCAGCCTATCACCAATCCCCTTTCACCACCTCTTCTCTATGTCGAATTCTTCAATTTTTCAAATGCTCACTTTGCGGTAGTGAATGATATTCGTGTGGTCGTGCCCGCCCCCAACTTGGAAATGTTTCTGGTGCGTCGTCGGCTTCGCAATGATGGCCAGCCTTTGGGCGATGTTGTCTCCCTGGACGATGTCCGTCAAGTTATCCAGCTGGTTCCCAAGTTCAGCTCCAAGGTGCCGCACAATATGTCTTGCGACAACAGTTTGGAGATCGGTGGAGAATTTTATATCAATTCGTTCACGAATAAGGAGACGTTTCATGCCATTCTTAGTTATCAATGATCCCCGAATGCGCCGCTGCTTCCTTTGAAGTCATCGTCTACATAGTGCTCAATATTTGAGATGGATTTGATCATCGTAATTGATAACAAATTGATGACAACTATTATTTTCCAGTTGGCAAGGAACATGGAATTATTCAGGTATAAACTATTTCTAATAAGATCTACCGTCTGGCCGCATTTGTTTTATTTAAATTTCGGTCTCACTCGTACCCGACGGCAGACGCTGTTGGAACCGTTTTTCTGCCGAGGACCAGTCCTGTCGGCTAAGTGTTTTACTGAAGAAGGGGGATATCTAGCTTTGATCAAGGTCACACACTTTCAATTTACCGATAGGCCTCGACAGCAGAAGAGCCGATGGGCCATGACACGCAGCTCCTCGGCAGCATATCTCATATCTGAGGATGAGTCCGTCGGTGCGTTCTCCCGGGTTCCTCCTTTTGCAAATCGAACGCATTATGAACCGTTGTCAATGTCAGCATGACACACTGGCAATGCAAGATTACAAAACCCTTCGGATCGTCAGGCGTTTGTGCTATGATGTCACCAGCGGGGATGGCCCCAGACGGGGCCGTACTGACTCGGAAGAACAAGCTGGCGGGCGGTAGCGACTCTGGCGTTCTAGTAGCCCCGAAGCGGGCGCAGGGCACTGCTCTCTGTCTAGGATGTCCTCGCCCACCCTGTCTTACGACCGTATAATTCTCGCTCAATGTTGCGCCTCGCTTGATGTAGACCATACATGCCTGCGAATCACTAGCCAACAGACCATCTTTTCGTCCTCAGTGAACCCCTAGTGGTGTGCCCCATGTGTAATCGCCCATACCCTGACATGGGAATCATCGTGGTGAATGTAGGAGAAGCTTGACATGACTGATGGGCCGCAAAGTCCGATCTCGTAAATGCAGCTTGTTCAAAGATATGAAAACGAGACGAAGAGCGGCCGCTTGGCTTTCCCCGCTTCCCCTGTTGACAGTACTCAGGTTCTCTTATTCATGTCTAGAATGAACGTCGCGAGAATTCGGACGTACGATTTCCATCGATGCACCAAATCAGAGGCAGGGGATGTTGGATGTCAGGGAATGCGTTAATAAGCGGTGGTAATTATAGAGTGAAATGAATGACCAGAACATTCCACGAGAAGTTATCAGGATGATTTTGTGCCCTTCCCTTGGAATGCCCAATGAGACGGACGCAATGCTAACCATGCAAGGCATAGTTGAAAGCGCTATTTGAAGTCGATTCCTCCGCAGGTGACTCTACACGAAAGATACATCAGAGTGGCAGAAATGAGGACAAGTGAAGTATTCAAATCTGCTTACGCAACAATGGATGGACGGTCGCTCTTCTTTGGTCATCTGCGTTGGCTGCACGCGGTTTGACCTTGTCAAGCATTCGCCCTTGTTCTTTTCCGAGTCCGCAGACGACGGTGGACGCAGAGAATCAAAGGTCATCACGCATGCCACATGCGTGAGTTACAAAACACCAGTGAAGCGAAGCGCCATATATATCGTTGCTGTTGAGTCGTTCATTCAGTTGCTGCTGGCTCGAGAAGGTCTTTTTCCATCGACGACTCGCAGGTCACAACCACGACGGTGGCAACGGATTGGGGTGAGGACAAGCGTCCAGAGACGATTATAGGTGTGCGAGTTGATGCACGTCGATGAGTGGACGTATATCATACCAGGCGATAATGGCGTACCGCGAGTAAATGCCAGTGAGCACAAACGCTTCCTTTTATTGCTCTAATATTTGGGAAGGAGCCACGTGTTAGCCAGGCGACATGACGTACAGAAGGTAGACGCTCGCACGTCCTTTTTTCTCGTCGCTCTTTGAATGCCTGGCCAGCCTGGATGTTTTGGAGAAAAAGCCAGCAGCCAAGGAATGGCAAGTGCCTCAGTGAGACGTCTGAGAGTGCGATGCTGACAAGGACCCAAGAGTCGAATGAAAACAATGCCTTCTCGCGCATCGTTCGCCGAAAGGAAGCAAAATCGATCAAAATCGATGGTCAAGATGAGATATGGTCGGTTGCGTTCCTCGTTGATGGGAGGCACATCGTGAGCGGTGGCAAGGAGGAGCGAGTTCGACGTTGGCGAGTGGATGATGGCAGGGGGGTGGAGACGCCAATCATGAACGCGGGAAGTACTGTTCGTAACATCGCGGTGTCACAAGATGGGAAGTGGGTCGTGAGTGGGACGGATCGTAACGTTGTGGTGTGGAATGCGAAGACCCGCGAAAAAGTGGCCGAGTTCTCGGTGACAGTGCGAGCTGGAGTGGTGAGTGCTGTAGATGTCTCACCAGGTTCGACCAGAATCGTGACAGGATGCGAGGACGGCACTGTCCACGTCTGGTCGCTCGCCACCGTTGGCGAGCAACTCCTCGGCCCCTTGCAGCACGACTACCCCGTGGTCGGGGTCAAATTCTCGCCCAAGGGACGCCTCATCGCGACTGCCACGCAGTGGGGCGACGACTCCATCCGCATCTATGACAGTCAGAATGGCCACCTTCTCGTCGATTTTCCGGTGAGAATCAACTCGCTCAGGAACCAATCCCTCGCCTGGGTCAGCGACAACAAGCAACTCCTCACCTTGTCTTCGGACGGCGACATCAACTGTCTCGATGTGTCCACCGGGACGACACTCGCGAAATGGCCGATTCACAGTAGTCGCAATCCCACGTCTATCGCCTTGGCAAGCAACGGCGCGTTCGTCGCAGCCTCCGGCGACTTCTCGGTATCATTCTGGGACACTACAACTCACAAGAAAATCGGGTCGGTCATCCAGCATACAGAGATCATCGAGTCCATCGCCATCTCGGCAGACTATGACATTGTGGTCGGTGGTGGCCGAACGATCACCCTTTCGAGTCTCCGTGACATCCTTCCTTCACCCTACTGCAACAATGTAAGTACATTTGCATCAAAGGTTCAATGCGTGAGATAGCTTCTTAATGACTGACCAGTCTGTCGACTATTGCAGATCCCACGCAAGCCGGACACCTGGCACACAAATATTGAAATGGCTGATTGCGAGGAGACCGGGGAATCGCTTCTTATACAGGACGACGACCCAAGTACGTTCGTTTGCACCTTGATCCTGGCTTTATGACATCCGTGTCCACCAGAAGAAAAAATAGCGGATCTTGAGACAACCCTCCAGGAACTGCGTAACCAGCTCGCTGACTCCCAACGCGCAGCCAAGCAGGAGAAATATAGGTTCAGCGAAACCATCAAGTCCCTGGGTGAAAAGGAAAAGAGCTCGAGTGCGTCCTTCATGGACATCTTGACTTGCGCATCGTTCACATCCGCTCACATAGACAGCAAAATAGCGCATCTCGAAAAGACCGTCCAGCAACTCCGCGCAGAGCTCTCCGACTCCCAACACAAGGCCAATAGCCTCACCCAAATCCTCCTTGTCCACGAGCGGAAGCATCGATGCGAAGCTCTCTATACCGAGGGCCGTATCACTGGCGCTGCAGAGTCTCTTCTCGAGATCGCGAATAACATGAGGGAGGAGGTGAGAGCCAACGGATTGCTCATGGACTGGCTTGCTGGTGAGTTTCGGTGTCGTATAACCGAAGAGAGTATTTGATCTATCGACAGAGTTTACGAGTCGATGCACGTCCAGGCTGGCATTGATCGGAGACAAAGCATCGGATGTCGAAAAATATGACGAAGCGCTCACAGCCTACTCTACTGCATTATCGCTCAGTCCCTCAACTTCGAACACTGTACTAATTAAATGGGCGAAAATAATGCTGATCCGTGGCACAGTGACTAAAATGTTGGGTGCCGCTGCCAAGGTATTCTTTACGTGATAGTTTGAGTCTTGATATTGAGCCTCTTGCGGTCCAGTTTCAACTTCCGAGATTTGTCATCTATCAGACCATCTGCGACATTCTTGAAAGGGACGGCCGCCTCTTGGAAGCAGTCGAGTGCTTCCAACGGATGCGGAGCGAGCTAGCGGTGGACACGACATTCTATGATCAACGTGTGCAGTGGGAACTCGGTGAGCGGTTGCTGGGTAATACCATCAAAGCCCATCTGAACGCTTCACAGGTTTTCAACAGCGATGTACAGAGAAGCTGAAGAAGCTCGGCGACGCCGCGATGGACTCTGGGAGCTATAATGAAGCGGCCAGTTACTTCTCGACCATACTGTTGCTCGACCCAGTGGACCGCATGGACCTTCTCCTCAAGCGGAGCAAAGCACGGGCCTCGATGAACTCGTGGGATGACGCGCTGATTGATGCCAACGAGGTACACGTTGGTGCATCAACATTTCTGACAGTATCAATAACCGAGTACGCAGGCTATTGAGCTCGATCCATCATGTCATCGAGGCTACGAGATGAAGTACGTGGTATTACATGGGGTAAGACGCCATACCGAGGCAGTCGAAGCGTTCCATATGATGCTTTCGAAATTGGAGGAGTCGCCTGACGAACGTATTCGCGGTAAGCCATTTCCTCTGTATCATTCAAATCACCACATGTTGATTGATAACGGGGACCGATGATAGGACTTAGTTCCCAGTATGTTGATGCCACGCCTACAATTCGGCGCATCGTCGAGCAGACCATTCGTAACATGCCGCGGATACTAATCGACACCGCCACTGGTCGTCTATGTGACAAGAAACAGCAAGCAGAAGCATTCGAGGCGCTTCCGATCTACAGTGAGCTAGTGTCGTCAATGACGAAGGAGCTAGACTACGCACGTATTCGGAGAGAAGTAAAGGAGTTCTACCGATACGTGATGTTCTCACACAGGTGGGAGTATGACGAACCTCTCCTCCAGAAGGTCGAGCATATCACGGTCTACAAGCTAGAACGGTCTTTGGCGAACATCAAGCTACAAACCTTCTGCTCGCTTGTGTGTTCTTTTGGCTTCCGGTGGGCATGGAGCGACACTTGCTGCGTTGATAAAATCAACAATGTAGTATTGCAAGAGTCATTGGTCGCGATGTTCACGTGGTATCGCGGGTCGTCCCTGACCATCGTCTACCTCCGCGGTGTCTCGTCGCAGTCGCAGACACCTGGTAGTCTCCGGCGGAGCATCTGGAACACTCGAGCATGGACATATCAAGAATATGTCGCTGCGGAGATCGTCCAGTTCTACACCGAGGACTGGATGCCATATCTCGGGTTGGAAATGTTCAACCACAAAGAGTCACCTGCCATCATATTGGAGATGCAGCAGGCAACAGGACATGATGTTACCTTACTTCGTCCCGGCCTCGACAGGGCGCGCGAGAAGCTCTATTTGGCTTCGATACGTCAAACGACCCTGGTGGAGGACATCGCGTACTCCCTACTTGGCATCTTCAATGCTGCCATCCCGGTTATATATGGCGAGGGCAACCGCGCAGTCGGTCGATTCCTGGAGCACATTCTAACAGGTTCGGGCGACGCCATGATCCTCGCTTGGACTGGGTGTGCGGGTAGCTACAATAGCTGCTTACCTCCTGATCTCACGGTCTACAATCAAGTCCTGCCGCCGCATGTTCCGCAACCCATTGGGACAGCGGAGATGGACAGCATCATCACGGCACTACAGTCATCCTTACCCGACCTCTCCCTCGCTGTGACATTACATGACCATCTCAACAAACTTCCTTCACCCTCCTTTACTGCCAGTCGACTCAGTCTTCCTGGCATCATTTTTTCAATCAACAAACTTGATGATACCTCAGGTTCGGGTTCACGGACGGGCCACCGTGTTTACCGCGCGACGACGTCTATGCTCGGGGAGGTAGAGATCGGGACAAAGGACGATCTATTGGGGATGAAGTATCTCCTTCTCATCCATCCCTGGATCAGTCCCCTGCTCGATCAGGAGTTCGAACATGGTGCTGCTGTGCTCGACGATACCTCGCGGGCTCTGCGGCTCGTCACGCGTCTCAGGCAACCTTTTGGCGCGCTGTTGCTCGAGCCGGTGTCGCGCGCGCGGTATAGACGCGTCGCAGCGGACTGCTTGATCATGGTTCAGGTTCACGAGGAGACGTCGTTGGCTGAGTTGATCGGTGGCATCCGTACCGTCGACATACAGTAGCGGTAGGTTAAATGAATTTGGGCTTTGGAT
>JBBPMW010000826.1:0-13810 GCA_038090535.1 Tylopilus alboater | reverse complement strand
GGGGACCAAGAGGGCAGTGCGATGGTCTTGATGGTGATGAGCTGGTCGCCGTTGCGACTGTCGAAGACGCGGATGAAGCCATGATAGTAGGCAGTCGCGATGCGTTCACCGCTAGGGGAAAATTTGATTCCCGTGACAAGTTCGTCGTGTCTGAGCGGGCCAACGAGTCTCTCCCCAGTCGTGATGCTCCAGACGCTCGCTTTCTTGTCTTCAGTCCCGGTGGCAAACCGTGTTGAATCTGGAGAGACGTCCACTGCGTACACCGTATTCGTGCCCTCCACTTCGACGACCTTCTCCTGCAGCTCTGCGTCCCACACGCATGCACCCTGCATCGTCCCGCATACTATCCATTTGTGGTCCCCCGACACGGAAATGGCGTTCAGGTCCACTTTCGTTTGCTTTCCTACCTCTTGGCCGTCCGTAAGTCGCCACCGTCGGATCCCATCCCGGTTCCCGCCCAGAAAATGCTTTCCATCAGGGTGAAACGCAATTGCCCACAGTCCCGTCACAGTACCAGAGCCACCGGTTTCAACCACGATCGTTGTAGGGCCTTATTGAAATGTCAGCGTCGTTTAATTACACTCCCGAGAGCTGCTACGCACTTGTCTCCATCGACGACATCCTCACGAATGATACAAGGTGGGTTTGGATACGTCAATAAAAGGTCTTTCGTCGGTGTCGTTGTTATACAAGTTGCCCCATCAATACAGCACGGATACCGTAGGGTCTGTTCACACAGGTGGGCCCCGTGTCCCTTGTTTATCGCACTGTGATGCAACAGGGAGTGAGCAGAGCCACTTAATGTCAAGAAGCGGCCCGGCGCGGTTCTTCTTCCGATCCCGAGCCACCACTGGCAGTGACCACTTTCCCCTTCGTCCTCGCTTGTATCCCGTTGTCTCATCGCTCGTTGCACCCACCACTCCACACCCAGCCTCAACATACCGTTTCGGCGTCTCCCAATTCTCCCCCGGGGCCCATAGCGCGCAAGCCATCTGTCGTCACTTCCTGCGAGGCGGTCCCACCTGGCAGGTATCGGCTTCCGTCATGGGCCGACAAGCGCTCTACGCTTCCCCAGCATCTCCCCTTCCTGTTCTTCCCAGTCGTAGTCGCTGCATTCCTCGTAAATATACTATGTATACAATGCATCTTCATTTCCTTCTCCCTCTCTGCGACGGATGGCGTCCAAAGAGTTTGTACTGCTTTGCTTCGCTCGGGATATCCCGAGTGAACGATAAGCAGGTTGGCAACGGCTCAAATCTACATCACTGTCCCCCTAGAATCTCAACCTCCGCATTCTATAGACTTTCTCAGTGACCGTCAACTGAAGAAGATCCTAGCGAACTCAATTAGCGTTGGAATGATTAAGACTCATACTAAACCTGCGAGACGACACGAACTCGAAGAACAGCGTGGTTGATGTCCACATATTCACGATTCGACGCTGCTGAATTTACATGTCTTGCATCGAATCTTCTGCTAAATCATGCGCCGCTTCTTCTGTATCCGAGCTCCAACGACAACACATCCACGAGGGTACTCTGATCAGGATGGTCACATTGTTTGCGTGTCGCTGATACGATTTCCCTGAGTCATACGACACGTTGCAAGTTCAAAGAAATCCCGCGTACCGCTAGATGGATCCTCCAGGCCGGGCCGTCTTCTTCTTCTCGTACCTAAGAGAACGTGTGTTTTCACAGCGCGTAATGTTTAATGAATTCCTGCACACAGTCGAGGCGTAACAGACCTGTCGTTTCTCAACAGATTCCGCGACCGTTCGCTAAGATGATATGTTCAACACAGCACATCTCTTCGTCTATCAAGGAAGAGCACTCACTTGCACCTGGTGGCCAAGAGATGCCTGGTATAGCATGTCAGTGTGGGAGATCCGACATGCCAATGTCATGAATGAACAAAACGCTTACTTGGAAGGGACCATACGCGTCTGGAAGGACATTGCTGAGGTTGCGAACGGCAATTTTCCCCTTATATTGCCCAGTCGCGAGATTACTACTATCGGGGGAGAGAGCGATCGACCGTATGTCTTCGCTGTCCTCGATGACAGGGCCAATCCGGGCGAGCGTCGATGCGTCCAGGAACGATATGGAACGATAAGCGTAGGTAGCAATAAATCTTCCGTTGGCGGCTAGAGCAATAGACTCGATGGTGCCACCAGTGAGAGTGGGCGATTCGGCAAGCTGGGACCCTGTGGACGCATCAAAACATTTGATATTCCTGTCGTCTGACGTGGCGAAGATTCGATCCCCGTTGTTTGACCACGTAAGTGGAGTGATTGGGGGCGATGAGGGTACGATAGTTTTGATGGTGATGAGCTCGTCACCGCTGTGACTGCTAAAGATACGAATGGGCCCACGACGGCTGGCGGTGGCGACGTGTTCGCCGTTGGGAGAGAACTTGATCGCCGTGACGGTGTTGTCATGTCGAAGGGGACCCACCAGTCTCTCCCCGGTCGCCATACTCCAGATGCTCGCTCTGCCTCTCGACCCTGTAGCAAACCTGGTCGAATCGGGCGAAACGTCAACTGCACACACCGGATTCGAGCCCTCCACGTCGAGGACCCTTCCCCGCAGCTCTGCGTCCCATACGCTCGCCCCCAGCTCGGACCCACACACTATCCAGTTGTCGTCCCGGGACACAGCAACGGCGTTCAAGTCCATGCCCGTTTGCTTCCCTACCTCTTCGCCATCTACAAGTCGCCATCGTCGAATCCCATCGCGCGTCCCGGCTAAAAGGTGCTTTCCGTCGGGATGGAAAGCGACTGCGTATATCCCAATTGATCCACTGTCAACTACTAGTGTAGGGTCTTGCTGAACGATCAGTATTATAAAACGAGTCCTGAGGATCGCCGGCGGTACGCACTGGTCTCTGTCGACGACATCCTGACCAATAGTACACAGTCGTTGGCTTCAAGGTGTCCAAGTGTCAAGAAGCAAGATGGTAAGTTGGTTTACTCGCGGCCCCGGTATTACCCAACGGCGTTACCTCGAAGACACGCTTCCTTTTTCTCGTATATGGCGCTTCGTGTCTTTGGCGCCTATTCTCACTAATACTCAGGTGATCTAGTTGCGACGATGCAGATACTGTGTAAGCCGTCACAGTATCTCAGTATACGAGCTATATATATTGAATGTTCGCCCTCTGTTTCCCCAGACATATATATAGTAGACCTTGTCCTGTATTTCCACACCATCTCCTTTCCCTCCTTTGTCTCCTGAAATAGATACGCTTACCCACGTTCTCCGCGTGAGCGTCTCTTAGTGTTTTTCGTCCTCATGGTGGCTTTCCGTACTGGTACATAGTTGACATCGATGAAACCTTTAGTACTGACTCTTGCTTGGGACGGGTTTATGTACTGCGACTTGGGGCGATTGCTCGTTATATCTCGGTTGTCGCAAGACTCGGTTCGCGCTGGGTGTAACACACTCCACATTGAGCCAACCAACTCGAGATGCATGCCAGGACACGTCGAAAGCTTTGGGCACGTGCATATTCTGGAAAGATTGCATTCAAGTACTATGCCAAGCTACCGGGGACGCACCCTACCAACCCGGCATGCGCGTCACGGCTCGGAGCACATGGCGACTGTGTGGAAGGACGATCTATGTAGCTTATGCAAAGTTGGGTCCTTGATCCTCCAATTGAACCCCGGCAGTAGCCGCCTTTTAAAGATCGGAATACCCTGAGGTGGCTTGACGGTATTGCGATGTTTCTCAGCACATGTCCCGTGGAGGTAGTGAGTAGGGCATCCGATGATGGTAGTATGGCATGGGGTCATGGGCCAAGCGACGGACTATGACCTCACAAGAATGGACACTGGGAGATGCCGGAGGCTCCAGCAGGTCCAATATTGAAGTAGAATCATCACCAACCTCATTACGGCTGAATAAAGGTTTGGGTGCGCTCGACGGCAACTCGAGCCATGCCATCATGAGAATTCACTTCGAAAGGAGTAGGGACGAATTCGTGCCTCAAGCTTCAAGGACTAGTACTGTCGCCCTCTTCGCTTCGGATCTTGGACTTTAGGTTCCCCCTAATGATACGAGTCAGTGCGTTTGGTGAGAAAATAATGAAGCCCTACCAGATCAGAGCCGGGTAGTTTGTTGTCGGGTTCTTGGGGTGTAGATGCCTAGCGTGGCTTGTCAACGTGGGGGAGGTGGGAAGGACAATTAGGTTATTTGCCGCACTCGCTTGCGCGCTCGGGAGTCGCCCATCACCGAGTATAATCTAGGGAGAGCCCGGGCCTGCTAGTGGTCAGTACGGGGTGCGGTTTCGACTGCGAAGGGTCTCGTCAGGGAACTACCGCGACCGTCACCCTTCCGGATTGTGCTGACATTACGCCTTTATGGAGTTAGCCAGGCAGCGTGTGTCATGAGTGGGGTGGGAACTTGGAAGGGACACCCCGCAGGAAACTCCAGGGCCGCACACACCCGAGGCTCCATTCCATGCTGCGGCACCAACCAACCCCAGGAGAGAAATCCGGGACCGACGTTCTGGATCCCATGAATGTAGGACTCATTAAATACCAGGGAGCTGTCCCTTAGCCAAGACGCGGTCTTCAAGTCAATCGTCCAGCCCGGCGCCGTGGTACGGCCCTACAAAGCCCTAGTTTGTGACCAACACAGAAGAGTAAGTCAAATGTACGATCATTCTGCTACGCACACTCACTCGGCGTGGTTCCACTGCCTACAGGTTAGCTCATATCACCGTCTCTGATCAACACAGGACATACTGAGGTTACAGGCTCCAAGATATCTCATCCACTTTTTTCTCACCACCATGAGCACCTGTTGTTCTAGCGCAACCCCAGATCGGCCAAGCGAGTCCACACACCCCGATAACACCGACTCTGCGATCAAATCTCTTGTCTGTGATGCCTGTTGGGGTGGCATCTTCTCCGCCGACGCTTGGCAGGCCGTTCTAGCTGCCAAACAAGTACCAGATCAGACAGGGTCTTCCACAGGTTTTACCTACAAGACGACCTGGGCTGCTCTTCAAACGGCCGCAGACCATGATGGGTGTAATTGGTGTCGCATTTTTGCTAAGCCAAAATTAGCTGCAACAGAAGGAGACTCAGAAGTGGTAATACGGGCTACCTGCGACGAATACTCCGACTGTACCCCAGCTGGAGAGAAGATGCTGACGCTGGCGGTCGGTGGTTCCGGCACATTTTGGAACCGGCAGTATCACATGTATACCAGTCCAGGTACGTCCATGCACTACACAACGTACAGCGCGCTGCCAACTGTAATTTCAAACGGTTAGACGATAAAGCTGCCAAATTTGTTAAAGCACGAGATCGCATTACAGACGTTTCGTCACCCGAAAGCTATCGATTGGCGTTGGAATGCCTAGACCATTGCGTCTGCACCCACCACGGAAAATGTCCCCCGCTCCAAACGACTGCTCGCCTTCCAGACCGGGTGCTCGACTGCTCCGACGTGAGAAAACCCAAAATCGTGTTGACGGGCGGTAACCAGCACGGTTCCTATCTCGCACTTAGTTATGTCTGGGGTGGTCCTCAGCCATTGACGACGACGGAAAACATCGATGAGTACGTCAAACAAGGACTGGAAATGTCGGGGTTCCCTCAAACTATCCAAGACGCCGTTCTGGTCACGCGCAGCATCGGCCAGCGCTACCTATGGGTCGACGCACTCTGCATCATCCAGGACTCAGTCGAAGATAGAAACCGCCAACTGGGAACGATGCGAGACATCTACCGAAACACGTACCTTACCATCAATGTTGCTTGTGCGCAGAGTAGTCGGGAAGGCTTTTTGCAACGGCACAGGCCACAGAAGGTAGCCAACGCGCGGATCCCTTACCGCTGTCCGGATGGATCGGTCGGTTCCGTGTGGATCGCAAAATGGATGGACACCGACGTTACAGACGCCTCTCACACATACTGGGACGAATTGGAACCAATCACCTACCGCGGTTGGTGTTTACAGGAGAAGCTTCTTCCACCTCGAAGCTTGGTTTACGCGTCTGACACGCTCAAGTACTACTGCCAGACCGAGACGGTGAACATTGGCCATGCGCTGTGCGAGGCCAGCACTGGTATGCGGTTACCCAATGTCATTTACCGACCGCCGGCGTCCAGCGACACGACTCTTTCCGAGGCGGACCAAGTCGCTTATCGGCAGGCATGGCTTGCGGTGATATTCACGTATACCCTTCGTAGGATTTCGGTCCCATCGGACAAGCTTCCGGCCGTTGCTGGTATTGCCGAGCAATTCCATCTCGTGTACAAAGATCAGTACCTTGCCGGACTGTGGCGCAAGACATTGTTATTAGATCTTCTTTGGAGAAAGGTATCCCATGATAAACCTCGTCCACGACCCGAACCCTATCGTGCACCATCATGGTCTTGGGCGTCGATCGACGGACTTATCTCGGTTGACTACGCGGATTCGACGCTGGTAGATAACGCTCGCTTCCGGAAAGCAGAAATCCTGGACTGCCAAGTAAAGCTGGCCAGTGAAGAAAATCCGTTTGGTGAAGTGACAGAAGGTATTTTGAAGCTGAAGGGATTGATGAAACAAGTCATTTTGGAGGGGCAGCGCGTGCTGTTGGCAAGCCAAAGTCAGGAATCCATAAGCATTGGATCCGTGTCCTTTGACTCTGATGAGAAGAGGCCCGGAAATATTTACGTCGTCCCGTTGGTTTGGGATCCCTCGGGTTCGTTCGCGGTGGGCATCGTTGTGGTCAACGCGGGCGAGGATCAGTCGAGGTTTAAACGGATTGGTAGATTTGACTCGAAGACTCGGGCTGACCATAAATCGGAGGATAATGGTTGGCTGGAAGGCTTGAGTGAGCAGGAGATCGTTCTTGTATGATGCCACCTATTTCCTTGTGATTTGTAGGTTAGTTTCTCTAAGTGAATCAACAATTTCCCCCCTATGTAAGTATTGCAGCGCTCGCAGAAGTGCAAACTTTCATAGATTTTAAGTGACGATGTCGACGTTTCGCACATCCGCCACATCAAGGACCC
Source organism: Tylopilus alboater (assembly GCA_038090535.1). Lineage (NCBI taxonomy): Eukaryota > Fungi > Basidiomycota > Agaricomycetes > Boletales > Boletaceae > Tylopilus > Tylopilus alboater. The sequence continues at coordinate 6,798 of JBBPMW010000826.1, read as the reverse complement.
TCCCCTGTTGAAAAGCGCACATGTCGCCTGTCATCCCTCCAATCCACCAACACCGACTTCTTGGACTCGTTCCAGACAACAATGGATGCTCCACCAAAACATTCCCAGCTTTGTCCCTCCGCAGGTATATTACATCAGATTTCGGGTTCACGAGGACAAGCCTCCGAGGGACCGCATCAAATCACCTTGATCAATGCATCCCATCATTGCCACTTGAGCGAAAGCACAACATCCATGTGGGGATACTCGTGACATCGTAGTCGTGAGTTGGGAGCGGACCAACCAATCTCTGACTTGTTTTGATGCTTCAGATGCTCACCTCAGTGTCTCGCCTCCAAATCCAAGTTGCAGAGCTGGTCGATTCAGGGGAGATGTCGACCGCACCCACAAAGTGTGTGCCCTACACCTTGGTAGCTTTTTCTCGCATCTTTTCCTCCCACACGTTTGCTCCCAGAGAGTCCCGCATGTTATCCACCTGTAGTCCCTCGACACAGATCCAATGGTGTTCAAGTCCATTGTCGAATTCCATCTTACACCCGCTGAAAAGGTGAATCCTGTCAGGTCGTGAATCATTGGCGTCGCACAGTCACTCCCTGGGACTGTTATATATCAGGCTTTGTCGACGACATCTTTGCTGATAGTACACAGTCGTCGGTTTGGAAGCGTCGAGAAAGTTTCGGTGTGTTCTTGGTACGCGGCGCCTCGCTCCATGTTTCTTCTTGATACGGATCCGTTCATGCAGAAGCCTCACAGGCCATAGCTTTACCGTGTATTCCTACTCGGATCCCAGCGAGGTGACCTCGTTGTGACCATTGCGTCGTTGTCGACATCGGTGAAACCTTCCCTTGTTGTCAAGGGCAGTCTTACCCGCGGTTGCTGCCAGACCCGCGTCAGAGCAACTTGCAGCCTACAACGCACGAAACACGGGTGCATCCCGGGACACTCTCGAAAACCTGGGAGTGGCGCTCATACACTTAAAGAATGTTCTCCCTTGGTCATACTACTGCATTTTTGCGCCATGCATGCATGCATACTCAGTAACTTCTCCCAGCTCTTGTTATCTGTTTTACTGGAAGAGATTATCTTTGCGACGGGGCCATCCCACATCCAGCGTTCATTCAAGTACGCTGGTATTTTCGTCTCCTTTGCTGTTGACTGTGACAAGTTAAAGCATCACAACAGCCGCGGAATATACTTTGGATGAGGTACTCGTCACAGCGCCTCACATGTATTCTCTCGGCGCCGTGATGCAACTGTTCACCATCGAGGGAAACCGCCTCCCCAGACATGGAAGTTTATCTTCTCCCATTTACCCAAGCCTGATATCATGCACACTAAGACCTTTTACGGTCGCGTTATACGAGGGTCCCAAAATAGGCCAACCCAACCTAACTTTTCCATCTGTTCTTCTCTTTACTCCAAATCTCCACGCCAAGCTTCTTGCATCGATCAAATTTTACGGCAGAGAAGAGGAAACATCCTTTATGGAGGGTCTAGCCTGTATTTTGGTAAAGTCTCAGAAGGTTTGAGGATATGGAAGGTATTACCATCGCTGTTTGACGGAAGAGGTTTGACCTTCTCAGTCTTGCCGTTTTCCAGTGCGTGCTGAGGTCACATGGGATTGCAGATGAAAGACACTTCTTCCGTATGCCCTGCACAATGTTCATTGTCGAAGATCCGCCGCAAAACATGTATGCCACGGCACGCATCCTATAAAATCGGACTATTCATGTAGCTAGAATCAGGCCTGCTTCTGGTACATCTGCGCCGGGACGTTCAAGTCCGATCGATCACAATAATCCATGTCTTCAAGGACCTAGTTCGACGTCCTGCCGTCATTACAAGTGGCCTCTAGCTTACGGGAGAGTGCATTAGGAATCATTGGGCTTGTCTGCAATTCAAATTGGCTCACGCAACACGGAACAACGTCTGCCAAAATATCTGAAATGGAGCAGTTCATCAACTCTTCCACACTGAGCGAGCCCCTCTCATTAACCCACGGGCATTTATAGAATCCAAAATGGTGTCTTACGGCACGATTTACTCAAGTACCTTCCGAAAGAGTGGTTTGCCCTCCTCTTTCCCTAGGTATTTGAAAGTTCGGGCCCGCCGTGTCTAGACGCTACTCGGCGCGGGTCCACTAATGAAAAGAACGGGCGCTGCACTGCTAACACCTAGTCCTTTCTCGGGCCTGTAGTCTGCTCATCGAGCCTCGGTCTGTTCCCTGTCAATGTGGCGTGATATAAAAGGTCTAGGTAAGCGAGTGCTATTCTCCAGACTTGGATCCTTATCTGGTCGACCATGTTCCCTGCTGCGTCCTTGCTCACTGCTTTGCTCCTTGTCCTTTCCATCACTGCGACACCAGTGGAGGTCCGCACCCCCATGTAACCTTGCCATTCACCAAGCGCATCAACACCAGCGGTGGCGCTGTCAACCTCGTTCAACATGACCAAGCTCGTGTCGCTGCACTAAAGGACCGTGGTGCTGCCATTCAGAATGGCAAGTTGGGTTGTCGCGCTGTAACTAGTATCGATTGAGGTCACCAATGAGGCTGTCTCATATGTTGCGGCGATCGGAATCAGCAGTCCGGCGACCACCTGTGTGCTATGCTTTGTGCATCGAGTTTCATGACACTTACTCTTACATGTTTAGGTGAGTCGACGCTGATGCACCCGTACACACCAACAAGCATCAGCACGGACACTGGGGAGCTTGTGGTAACCTTGGCCAAATCTTTCAATCGCGAAAGTAGCATTAACACCCCCCCGTAGTCGGTCACATACAACTCTGGCTCTTTCTCTGGTCAGCCCCATGACTTTTTTCCAAGGGGACACAGGAAATTGACTGCGTTTGTGTAGGAGAGGAATGGTTAGATACCGAGACTCTCGATCCTGGTCTTAACTCTCCGAAGAGGTTGCTGGGGTTAGATCTTCTTCGCACCCACCACCACCGAATCATCCACGAAAGGTGAAATTATTTTCAATTGCACGGACTCCACCAAGTACACTGACAGCATAGCCTACACGTCGGCATTCAGCTTTGAGTCAATAAATGACATCTGATTGAATTTTTCAATCCTGCGACCGCAGCCCCTACTGCCTCGAATTTTTGAGGCATTGACCAAAGCATCACCTACGGAAACACGACGATCTTGGCGGAGACCGATGGCGTCGTCGACACCCACACCACTTCGATCCTCCTTGCTTCCAACATGTTGGCTCGGAGGGACACAACATCACGCAGTAGACGTCTCCCAGGCATACCAGTCTGCCACCGGCTTACTGACGCTCACTACTGGCTCGCTCCGGAACCTTAACTTCCACATTGGCTATGCAAGCATCCTTGGTGTCCTATCGAGTATCTTGACTGCACCAACCCGACGTTCCTCGAGCGCTTCTACAGCGTCTTTGACACCACGAACTCCCGGCTCGGTTTCGCGGCGACACAATACGCGGACACTACCATCGACTAGGCCAGAACATGAACGATTTTGCGTCGATTTTCGCGCTATTCAAATCCCTGGTTTGGGTGCAAGGTAGTATACCGGGAGAGTAAAGTCACCTTAGATGCTAATTTCGTGCTCGATTTAAAAAAAAAAGACTGGGATGCGGACGGTCTTCGTGTCGGACCCGCTCGTTGCAGTCGACAGACAAGAGTGCACCATACTTGGATCCGTGTTGAACGCCCAAAAGCTGCATGCAACCGTTTCGGAAATCCGTTTGGTTTTCCGAGCAAGTTCAACTGCAAAGCTTAGTGAGATTCCAGAATCTCATGCGTTTGAAAATTCAGAGACATTGACGCAAAAGAAACGTGCCAGCCCAACGTACACCCACCATCTCTCTTCTCGAATCGACATTAATGTGACTGTCCTCCGAGCCTAACCCCCAACCACCGCGGGCCATAGATTTCCTCATGACCGCCCACTCACGAGACCCAAGACTGAAGTACTCGAGCATCAAGAGCGTGACCATCGACCAGATATCCCAGAAAGTCCGATCGTGGAGGGGCATCCCAAACTCCGGCTCGACGCAGCGAGCATTGCATGGTCCATGTTGCACTTCCACATATCATACCGACATGCGCGGCACCGAATCACCCAGGTCAATGCATCCCGTCTTCAGCACCCGAGCGAAAACACAACATCCATGCTGGTAACGTGAGCGAGATAGTCGCTTTGCCAGATTCTGGTTGATGCTAATCCACGGTGAGTTTCGGAGCATGAGCCCCAGGTAGGTAGGCGCACCGTGACACTGATCGCCTTGGCTACAAGTTGAGATGCATCGTGGAGGGGATGTGACTGATAGAATGTGAGTTGTCGTCCATAGCCATCAGGAAAAACGCACGGAATTAGCTTTTTTGGGATCTGCAGGCTCCTGTTCGCTACGGGAAGTTTCTTTGTCGGTATTACTCGGGATCGCAGCTTTGGTAGACGGTTTTTTACGCTATAACGCCTGATGAGATTTGCATACAACCTCGATGGATGACGGACCTGTGGTTTTGCGATGGATTTTCCGACCGTTCGCTTTGGTGGTTCATTAGCCAGCACCCGCGCGCCCACCAAGAAAGAACACGCACTGGCTGACGGCGACCTTCAGCCATTACCGAAAATCGTGCATTGTTAGCATTCACATTTGTTGGCGACTGGCGACGAGACCAAAGGACAGGTCGACGCGACTCTATGGAGGGTCGATCACGCCGCGAAGCCGGGTCTTTGTTACGCCTCTGGAACGTTTGTAGCCATCTTTTGCGCACGGGGGCATCCTCGGGTGAGTTGATAATATCAGTATTTCCTTCTGGACACCCCCCTGGGGACGATATCGCGGGTAGGACATCCGACGGCTGTGGTATGGGGACAAGTGGTGATACGTTGCCCTCACTAGGATGGGTAGAAGAAGTCGGGGACGGTGGCTTCAGCAGGGTCAACACGAAAGCCAGTAGAGAGACAAGTCATCACCAACCTCATCATAGTTGAACAAAGGTTTGGGTGTACTCGATGGCAACTCGAGCTATGTCATCGTGAGAACTCGCTTCGAGAGGGAGGGCAAAGGCATACATCGAGCAGGTCGTCATCGCCGTCTTCGCTGCGGATCTCGGACTCGACCCCAGATCCTTCCTGGTGTAGGCATACGCGATAAACAACTCGGTGTGACTCTTTTGAGGAAAGATTGAAAAGTCCTACCGGATTGGAGTCTGGTCGTTCGTCGTCGGGTCCACCCAACGTTGAAGTCTGCTCGGCGTCTTGTCGTTGATCGTCATGGAAGGGGCCGTACGAGTCTGGAAGGACGCTTGCGAGGTTGCGAACGGCGACTTTGCCTTTATATTGTGCAGTCGCGAGATGAGTGCTATGCGGGGAGAGCGCGATCGACCGTATGTCTTCACTGTCCTCGATGGCTGGGCCAATCTGCGCGAGAGTCGATGTGTCCAAGAACGAGATGGAACGCGACGCGAAGGTCGCAATGAACTTTCCGTTGCCTGCTAGCGCGATGGACTCGACGGTGCCGCCGCCGAGAACTGGTGACTCGGCAAGCTGGGATCCGGTCGACACGTCGAACGACTTGACTTTGTTGTCGGTAGACGTGGCAAAGATTCGCTCCCCATTGTTCGACCACGCCAACGGTGTGATTGGGTAGAACGAGGGTATGATGGTCTTGATGGCGATGAGTTGGTCGCCATTGTGGCTGTCGAAGACACGAATGTCGCCGTGCTCGTAGGCGGTTGCGATGTGCCCGCCATTCGGAGAAAACTTGAGTCCGCGAACGTCGTTGTCGTGTTCGAGCGGGCCAACCAATCTCTGACCCGTCGTGATGCTCCACACGCTGACTTCCCCCGTCCCCGTCGCGAACCTGCTCGAGTCCGGCGAAATGTCGACCGCAGCCACCACCCTTTTGCTCTCCACCTCCACCACCATTTCCTCCTTCTCTGCGTCCCACACGCTCGCCCCCCGCTGAGCCCCACATACGATCCATTTATGATCCCTCGATACCGCAATGGTGTTTAGGTTCATCCCCGTGTGTTTCCCCACCTCTTGACCATCCACAATTCGCCATCGTCGAACTCCATCCCCATTCCCGCTCAAAAAATGCATTCCGTCAGGGTGGAACGCGACGGTCCACACCGCATCAGAGCGGCCGGTGTCAACGATCATTGCATGGTCTTGTGAAATCATTAGCACCGTGACTGCTCCAGAAGTCTGCTACACACCGTTCAATATCGACGGCATCGTCACAAATAGCGCACAGTCGTCGGCTCCGTGTCAAAGTGTCTGGAAGAGTTTCCTGACATCCTTGTGTACGAAAATTTCTCATTCTGATGTTGTGGGTCCATTCACGCAGGCGCTTATCATCCAACTAGGTGACCTTGTTCCGACAATGTCAGCGTTGCCGAAACCTCCCCTTGTCGTCCTACCCTCAGACTTGCGATTTTTCGCTATACTATCTCAGCTACAGGACTCGGTTCACGATGAACGTACGCTTCCCGTTAGCCAACTCGCGACGTGGGTATTATGCACGAAACATACATGCCCCCCAGCGGAAGGACGTTGCCGAAAAGAGAGAGCACGTGCAGCACTCCAAACAACGTTCTCTAAAATGGGTACCTGTGCTCTTCTCACCCGCCAGACCTTATCATCGTCACGTTCTCGTATACATGGACAAACCGGACGTTCTCGCGTCCCCCCCTGCAGATCTCGGACTGGTGGGCTGGGGGTGTACGTACGTGCACATGAAAATTGAATGGTTGCACTCACACGCGTGTCTCGTTGACGCTAGCAACGCTTTCGACCGTTCTACCCCAAGGATA
>JBBPMW010000825.1:0-13847 GCA_038090535.1 Tylopilus alboater | reverse complement strand
TATCCTTAGTAATACAACCATCCAGAGCGAGAGCGCGTAACCAGACAGGATCTGGAGAGGCCGTCGACGACCCAAACTTTCAACCTCCGCCCACCCTAACCAGACCGTACTATTACCGTGATGCCCTCGTGCTGTAGTGTTCCAGATGGACTCCACGATCTTGTCATACGAACCCGTCGCGAATTTTGTCGAGTCTGAAGAAATGACTACCGAGAAACCCGTGTTTGTGGGGCCCTTAACTCCAAGGACATTCAATTCGCCGGTCTGCACATTCCACACCCTAACATTTGTTCTCCCGTCCCTCGCATCTATACGCCTGAGCCCACAGACCAGCCATTTTTGACCCGGAGACAACGCAGCAGCGAGAATTTCTGCCCTTCTGCCTGGATTGGCTCGCCGGCTTGGCAACTCATCGTCCATTCGCCATTGCCAAAGTATCCTATCCATATCATCACCCTATACCTGATTCTCGGCAAACAAGACCGAGTATGCCCTGCCTTAGCTAGCATTGATTTCGTTAGTTCCCGAACCGTCTGAACGTCAAAGCGTGGTCACCTTATGGAACTACATGGTACTCCCCGACGCTCTCGTTGGCATTACCAGACGAGAATACACGCCCAACTCGGCGAGTGCCTGTGCGACCTTGGATGCGAATCATGCGATGGTCACTTTCAGAGCAGGAAGTTTGAAACTACAAAGATGGACGGGGACGTGAGTGGCTTTTGTTGCATTGGACGAACCGACGAGGTGTTCGACGCGGACGATGGCTGTATGAAGAGGGCCTCCTGTTCTGCGATTTTCTCTGGAATACGATCTTTAAGGCTGGCAATGTGGTTTTTGCGCATCTTCTCCCGAGGGTTGGTAAGAGACGGGGATGGGTCGCGTTGATAGACAGAAATACTATTGATAGCTATTGAGAGGCTGGAACCCCACGGGCGATTCCAGATGAGTCTTCGACAGACGCTGTAATGGTCTTCAGGGTCCTGATGGGGAAGTGAACACGAGGTAGAAGGAGAAGGGTCGGGGACGTACCTCGATCACGCGGGCTGAGCAGCGGTCGTGTACGACGTACCAGCAGAGGTCACATCCGCGCTAGTCTGTCTCTTCCTTTGTCCATTCCGAGTCGGAGTGAGTGGGGAAGAGCGGGGAACGGAGAGGTGGGTGTGTTTACCTTGGGAGAAGAGGGAAGCGTACGAGGTATGCTAGTGACGGGTCTGAAACGATGAGAAGTATGTGTGTGGAGTGGCATACCATTTATTTTTTGTTCTGGACAGTGTATAGCTTCCGAACGTGCCCGTCGTCTTCGTCATGCCATGAGGTCTGCAGGTTGGACCGATATGTCGCGGCCACGCTGCTCGGCCGAGAGATGAGAAACTCCGCCAGCAAACGGGGATTTTCGATAGTATCTGAGTAGAAGATTGAGGAGATAGACTTGTCCCCACTCATCCACATCCATGAGAATTTTGCACAAACGTCTATATTGCTGATGCAAGAGATCACTGTCTTCCATTCCATCACGGTTGCCTATAGAATGCCGGTTTCAACGCTCAGCCGCTGTCCAAATAAGGAAAGTCGCGGCTAGTGTAACGGTCATGCCGCCAAAGTGCGCGTGGTCCTCGATCTCTCCAGTGCTGTCGTCATCTTCGCGTTTCGTCTCTCGGAAATGCTCCTGCACAATCTACTCCATAAAAATTGGTCCGGTCGGCCCGACTCACCAAAGATGGCCTCGACGCGATCGTAGTAGTTGGGTAAGTGTGCCTCTTCTCGCGTGCTTGGCTGACTCTTGTAGGGTTCATTTTCGGTCGTCCTCGTCGATGCGGTGGATTTGAGTACTTGATGGGTCATATTGGATCACTGGTAGGTTGTGTGGACGCCTCAGGCACGTCTATCGTCTGGTACGGCCGTTTCATCGCCCGGCTCGTCTAGCTCGTCTAGAGCTGTTCCAGGTGTTCTCCAACATGTTCTGACGTGTTCTGCAGCTTCTGATATCGGTTCCTAGGTCCTTGTCGTGTCATGACGCTCCAGACGCGCCTGTTTTGGCTCTGGTAAATGCGTCGTCACACTTCTGTCCCCGTTCTCATCGTTTCAAACCTGTCGTGCCCTGCTACACCTGACGACGACAACCTTCACTTCTGGTAGCCGCAACCGCAGCAGCGCTACTCACTCCATGTCCTCAGTGCACAGGGTTCCATACGCTCCTGTACCCCGTTCTCACCGTTTCAACCTCATCGCGTTTCCCCGCTAACGAAAATCCTCCCCTCGACCTTTTATTTATTTACCCAGCTCTATGGATGCCTGGTTCTGTCATGTTCCATCATTGCCGCAACTGACATTGGCATTGACATCAACCATGACCCGTCGCACAGCTGTCGTCGAAGAGTTTGATGACACCAACCTCCCACTCTTGTCCCTTCCTTTGCTCACCGACCCCCACCATGCCCTCCTCACAGAGATCGGTGCATCAGACGACGAGGATAGCTCTGACGATCCTGGCGAAACAGCGCCCAGACCTACTTCTCCCACTCCCAGTTCCATCCAACCCCTTCGCTATATCCGTCTGCCAAACTCCCATCAAAATCACAGACATTACCCCATACAAGAGGTATGCATGCTTTCTGTTATACGCACTCAGTCTCATCACACGAGCAGATGGACGTGCATATATGTCCAAAGGCACCGACTTTCACCCTACCGAGCCATGGCTACTCACCGGCTTCTATAATGGCTCTATGAGACAAGCACCTTGATGATGAAGACATTTGAAGTGTCCAACGTCCCCGTCCGTTGTGTCAAGTTCGCCTCGCGTAAAAACTGGTTCGTCGCTGGGTTCGGACGGCTTTTGGCTCTGCATCGTCAATTACGACACGCACGAGAAAGTCATCTCGTTCGATGCTCATCCGGGTCATATCCGGTGTCTCGCGGTGCACCTGACGGCGAGCATCATATTAACAAGTAGCGACGGTATGACGATCAAGGTTTGGGATTGGGACAAGCAGTGGAACAAATGGAACGACCTCGGAACTCAAGCCTTGGTCATCACCCGGACCGAGGTCAACAACTCCAACATGAGCTACTATGGAGAGACGTCCATGTATTTCCTTAGTGCAGCTGGGGATTTTGACTGTCATGTCACCCTTGACAAAGAGGGACTCATCCGCGACGTCGTATGGAGTCCCAACGGCAAAGAATTTGGAGTGGTTTACGGTTGAGTTGTTCTCACTGCTTTCCTATATTCTACGCTCAAGTCCTTTCTCCAGACATGCACGCTAAAACGATGCTCTTTGACCAACGCGTCCACACGCTCCACGACTTTGGTTCAGCGCCACACAACACCATCTCGTCCAACCCACAGGGCCACCTTCTCTTCCTCGCTGGATTCGGTAATCTCGCATGGAAGATTAACATATTTGACCGACCCACACTGAATAGGCTATGTACCATTGATGCCCCGAACGCATTCAACTGTTCCTGGTCTCCCGACGGACGTTTCCTTTTAACTGCAATGCTGTCTCTTCATCTACGTGTCGACAATGGGATCAAGATCTTGCACGCTAGCGGACCATTCGTCCACGTGCAAGCTGTTGAGGAGCTTTACCAAGCCAGCTGGCGCCCTACTCTTGTTGACCAAACGCCACCCTTCAGACAGACCATTTCGCCGGCGCCCCAGCCATCTCCCAGTCTCCTCACTGCCGCACTCACGTCGAAGTCTGTTTCTACTAAGCTTGCAGGTACCTATCACCCCCCTGGCGCACGTGGACTTACCGCGCTAGCGATTTTCAAGCGCGAAGATGAGGGTGGGGCACCACGGATGCCCGCAGGAAGTGGCGCGGTGAGTAACGACGTTTCGAGGACGGGAATTATCGTCACCTAGTCCGCTCTAGCACATGGCTGTGAGGAGTGGCGCATATACTCGATAATGAATGGGCGTTATGCAATTTGGGACTGACGGCCAGCAGTATCGCTTCCACAACGAAGCTGTGTTCTGGGCCACCATGGATTTATGAGGTATCGCCTGCAGAGGGGGTTTGGAAATTAGAAAAGTGGACTGTCGGAAATGGTTGATCGGCGCTGAGCGTTGGGCGACGGGTCTTCGCTGTTCGTGTTCTGTGACAACCGGAACGATGCCCTCGGACATATGCTGTGGCTGCGTGAAGATGAGTTCGGCGACTGGTGTGCATCTCCTGACCGCAGTCCCGCCCACTGGCACTGAAAATGCTTGAATCGGTGTCGGCGATTCAAATGCAGGAATACAGGACCTATCGTTGGTTACAATCACCTCTTTCTGTCCGCTATAGCTACCAAGAAATGTGAGGCCAAACTCGGGATGCTGTCGTGTATGAACTTACATGGTAGTTTTGACAAATGCGAATAGATATTGGCGCCATTGCAAGTGACGTACAAACCTTTGCAGGAAACCCGCCCACCGATCGCACGCAAACATTTGGACGCGCAGATGAGTCGTAGCGGTGGGTGCTGTTGACGAACATTTCCCATGTAATCACCCACTCTGCTCCGACACCGTGTCCAGCTTTAGCCAGGTATCCATCTTCTCCCACACCTCCTCCTGTTCGTTGTCCATTCTTCTCTCTCTGACGCATGCAGCACACAATCCTTCCGCCAGCCAATCGATCTGTTTGACTTGCTCGAGGGCCTCGAGAGGCTTGTACGCTGTCCCCTGCTATTGCAGATCGTCTGACCAGGGGGAACCATTTGTCTGCCAATAGGTTGGTACACACCATGTGCGATGTCACAGGCTAGAAAAGCAAACAAGTAAACCGACGGAACTAAAACTGGATTGCAAATAGCAATGGCAGATGGATGGATGCCCACATTCCGACACCATCCCCAACCAAGGAAGCCAGGCGGCGACAAACATGGATCAAAAAGGAGGCGATTGAGAAGGTTGGACACACTGGTTCAGATAAGACGGGAGTAAAATGCTCCACGATGCCATTCATGTACCAACAAAATGGGCTCGTTTTCGCCTCGACATAGTTTTTGGTCACCTGGGGGGGAAAAGACGTTGAGCGAGCAATGTCACACCACCGCCGGACAGGGTGCACCTTGTCACAATTGACCCTGGACATCGTTCTCGACCGCGGGCTGGCCATGGCCCAGTCTGGTCCGCTGAGGCTGACAAGACGGGGAGAACAACGCAGTGGCAACTTTGATGGACGTGCCGGAGATTTCGATATGCGTGCCAACAGGGAGTGCTGCGAAGCGCGGTGAGGTGTGTCCGAGGAGCGTCAACGAGGCGGTGTGGGCGTCGGGGAGAGCACGCGGGTCCATCGAGGGGAGAGGGTTTGCTGGTAGAGGTGAGGATAGGGCTGGGGTGAGGACCGCGGGAGAAGACGTGCGGGCATGGCGAATGCTGGTCATTGGAGGGAGGGGGAATTCATGCCACCCCTCGTCGTTTTCTGAGTGTGTGGGGGATCAGTCATGGGTCGGTGAGGAGGGAGGGAGGGACCTCGATGACGTGTGCACAGGGAGGGAGTCAAAGAATTCTTGTGCGACGAGGATGCTTCAGTGATCGTCGCGGCAGGATATCTGGTCAAGGTGGCGTGTTGGAGGGCACGCATGACAGGACTCGTTTCGACGAGCTGCTGTCGAGGCTGGTGCGTACGGCTGGGAGCTGGCGGACGATCTGGGTGGGTGGTGAGCCGTGCGGGAGTAAGGCGGGGACGTACGCGCAAGAAGTCGTCAATGAGGGTTCTGCGACCCGAACGCGGGCTGGCCATGACCCAGTCTGATCCGCTGAGCTGACAGGATCCTTTGGTGGCCTGGCCTGCTTGTGCGACAGCGCGGTGATCGACAACTTGGGTGGGACAGGCGCCACCAGGTGCACCACGGGCGTTTCCGAAGTTCAAGCGCTGCCACAACGCACCCCACCCATTACTGGCAACCCAAACTCCCAGATAAACTAGCGCCAGAACCGGCCAAATCCCTAACTTTCTGCAGCTTGTGAGTTTTCCCAGATATCGGTACTTACATAACCTCTTTCGCTGTCCCAATTAGAAGCATTCAATATCATTCAAAGGACCATGTCTTCACCCCAGCGTTCTACGACCGTGACCGCCCCAGAAGTCACCTCACTTCAATCTACTCCAAGTAACCGAGGCCTCTCTGCCGGAAGCAACCTTGGAATGCGCAGCGTTCGGTTCGTATGACTCCGGGTCCTACCGTTCTGATAACAACTTGCCAACTCTTGTTCAAATCAAGTGTCTATGATCTCACCCCGCGGGTCACAGAAGACCTCAGAAAAGCACAACATTGCAATAAAGATGGGGTCGACAATGCGCTCAAGTATTTCTTGCAGCGTGCTTCAAAGCATCCAGATGATTCATCGAGTAATACAGCCCTATTGGACGAATGCCTGAAGAAAGTTCTACCCATTTGCAATGGGCAAGGCGATAACCGGGTCGCATCTAGCAAAATGAAATTTGCTATCGAAACATAGTAAGCACTTAATATGACGACCAGGCGGCACTCGTGTTCAACCTACCGCTTCTTGTATCAGTACCAAGGCAACAACGGAAGCTGGCATGTATACCCCCTTCACCGACGCGACAAAGGCTGCGCTCGAGTGTCTCCATGGTCTGGATATCGACGGCATGCGTGACCCTGACGACAAGATGGAGGTCGCGTTTCAGCGAAACGATAAGAAGGCTATCGCCCAAAATCACGGCCTGACGACGTCCACCCGCTTTCCTGACGTCATTGTTGTCAACAAGCAAGTCAACCACTCTGATGAAGCTGGAGACGATGGTAGCCACGTTGAAGGTCAAGCGAACGGGACGAAGGACAAGATCTACTGGCAGAACGTGCTCAGTGTTGTGGAGTTCAAGCGACGACGAAAGCCAATGGAGGCTCCTCCGAAGGAGTACGAAGTATTATCTGAAACCATGGCGGTAGATCCTATGACCAACTTGAACGATCTCCGTTCTTCTGGCGATGCAAAAATGGCAGAAGGGTTGCAAAGTAAGTAATGGCGATTCGTCATTCAGAACACGAATATGACGCGTATCAGGTGGCAAGTCAGAAACGCCCAGTTTGAAACGTCCGTCAGAGGGTGATCCGGAAGAACGCTCGGCCAAGCGGAATAAAACTCAAAATCCCCTGGCATCCACTAACCTGTCCATACCAACCAAACCGCCCACGGCAACCCATCCCAAACCACCCGCAGCAATTCAGGCAGCCCTCTATGCTGCTGAGATGCTGTCCGCTAATGTTACAGTCAATTACATCATCAATTTTACAGTTCTCGGTAAGTAATAGTATCTTCGCAATATTCACGCTATGTCATTGCCTAATGTTTTTCAGATGATCAGATTTGGCTCTGGATATACGACCATCAGGGCGTCATTAGCGTGGGAGGCTTCAACTTTGTCAAAGATCTCCCACGCTTTCTGGTGCTGCTTTTCGCGCTCCAGAGGTTCCGTTTGGACGAATGGGGTCGATCGCCAGATTTTAAAGTGTCTGAATCTGGAAAGAAGTTGGAGGTTACTGTCCCTGTCCCTGGTGAAAACGAGAGGAAACTCAAGTTGCAGTTGAGAAACCCGGCCAGAGTACCCCACCTCGCGCTGAATGGGCGCGGGACGGACGTTATAGACCTCATCTGCCCAGAACTCGAGAAGCAGGATCAATCTCTGAAGGAAAGTGGCATGGTGGCGAAGGTTTACTGGGGAGAGGAGCAGCGAGAGAGCGAGGCAGCCATACTGGATGTCATCAAGAAAATTGCGGCAGTCAACGAAGATGTCCGGGGACATGTGCCGATCCTGCTCCTGTCACATAAGTTTGATGTTTCCACATCTACTATCAGGACGGCGCTTGGCATCAAGGTTGACGATGCTAAGAGAGGCAGCCGCACACTCTATCTCCTTGCATTTCCCAAGCTTCGACCGATCTTCGAGCTCCAACCTAATCCCAAGGAACTTTACGACGTATGGGTACAATGCATCATATGTATGTCTTGTTCGTCTTCCTGTCGTCGTAGGGTTCTGAAGATCTGTCTATTCTAGGTCACTATGCACTGTGGAAGTGCAACGTCCATCATCGCGACGTAAGCGCTGCAAACCTAATGTACTACCGGATCAACGGCAAGTTGATGGGTGTGTTGAATGACTACGACCTTGCAACTTTAGGAGGCTCAAAGCGCAAGTTCGGCAACGAGCGGACTGGAACCATACCATTTATGGCCTTGGATCTTCTACAAGAAAACGGTCAGAAGGGCAACGTGGCGCATCGATATCGCCATGATCTGGAATCGTTTGTCTGGGTATTTATTTGGGTTTCCTGCCTGTACAAGGACAGCAACTTCCGCAAAGATCACTCGATAGCCGAATGGGCTACTTTCGGTGCAACTCAATGTGCTGAGAGGAAAGAATTTTTCCTGCACCATATTGAAGAAAAGATACCAAGTGATCTCGCAAGTACTGTCCGGCATCGTGTCCTACATTGTGCACTTGGCATTAACAAACAACTGAACTTTCGCGGGGAACGGAAGCTGGAGTTGGCAGATAATCAAGCATCGCTGGAAACGGTGCATGCTAGTGAGGTCGCCAAAGTGCAGGCATCCATTTTGCGACTCGAAAAGGAGCTGAAGGAGAAAGGTGATGATGAGGTATTTAGTGAATTTGCAAAATGGATCAACTTCAAGGACATTTGCGAAGTGATCCAGCGGGCTACAGAAGCCATGGTCATTTTAGAGTAGTAGATTCTAATGCATTACTTGCCACCCCAACGTCGTTCAATCCACATCGACTCACGGTCGACTCCACCCTCTCATGATTCTAGGGGTCCAGTGAATTGACTTCGGAATCGACCATTGAATCGTGAATCTGCGGGTAGGCCCGCCGGGCAGGCAAGGTCGACGGCGCGGCGCACGAAACAAAATTAAATGTGGTGTGGGACCGTCCACGCGGGGGAATATGAACGTTTGCAAGACGGGGCGATCTCGTATGAGCGGTGCGTATTCTTCATCCAGCAACTCCAGCGAGCTGTCATCGACGCCGATCCCACCGGTGGTGACTCGGACGCTCGAACTCCTCGTCCGATATCGTCCCAAGCGTGTCGATCTTCCGCCGCTCGACGAACGCGTTGTCCCCATCTTCACCCTAGATGAACTGGATGAGATCGACTGGATGAGATCTCCAAGTGACAAGATATAACCAATTTCGGCCGTCTTGACGGCAGTATACTGCGAAGAGCCGAGGTATCTTAAATCGGGGAACGTAGGTGGGGTGACGTGTTGGTTAGGCTAACCTGGTATATCGAGAAGGGCATTTTGGTGTCGTTGGTTGAGTAGACGTTTGAACTTATGGAGCGGGAGCATGCCATGGGACAGTTTGGCAGGTAGGTACTGCGTAGGTTTTTCCTGCCAGGTTGAATTCCGACCCTTAGGTTTGGGAGGTGATATGGCTCACGTGTGGTAGGGCATATTGCTTCTACAGCCCGTTAGGGCTTTTCAAGGTCGTTTCAGATGGGGGGGGCCAGACGATTGTCTGCCATTTTTTTTTGGCCTTGCCCGCCTCTTTAAGGCGTGGGAAAAACCGACCATGGTAGTGGTAGCGGTTCAAGGAGCCCCCTTCACTGGGATTCAACCGTGTGCTGCAGCATGTTCGCGGCGCGGCTAGAATGACAAGTGACACGTGCGGCGTCACCCAAACCTTTCTCTGTTCTCGACTTACGTGCGGGATCATCATTCAGGTATCCTCGCGGTCGTCGCCTGTGTAAGTCCCTCGCTTCAATGGCAGTGGGAGTCACATTCCTCGGACTCGGGACCCATTACCCTCAGTGTTAAGCAAACAGGGTTGGTTGCTCTTGAAAACGCCAAGTTCAGCTCCGTGGACGGACCGCCCTGGTTTTTCAGAATACAGACCTGTGCAAGAGAAAATGTGATTCGCAACGCTTCCATTCTCCCGCATTCTGGATTATCACTCGGAATCACAATGCGGTGTGCACATCGTGGCGCCAGGCGTTGTGCGGAGTGAAATGACCCCCACCGCAGCTCGCCTCACCTTACCCATCAGCAGTGACTCCTATCCCCTGCATCGGTGGAATGCCTATTTAACTCATGAATTCCCCCTTGCCCCCCTCTCCCCCTTCCCTCGTGGGCGCTTCGTGGTGCCTTTTGGAGAAAGGCGCAAATTGGTGTCGTTTTGTTATCAACCTCTGCGAAGGATTCGTTTTTTTCTTTTTGGTTAGCCGTATTTTCTCAACAGTACAACATCCCTTGTGCTATACGGTACAACGGTACAGGGCACAGGGCACAAGATACAAGACGGAGCACAAACGAGACCGGACGAAGATAGCGAAACGGGCGGGAAAGACACGACCGGAGAACACGCGAAGAATGAAGATGGATGACGAGACTTTGGTTGGTTCGGCGAGGTCGCCAAAGACCATACCTCATTCGGCGTCGACGACGACAAGTCCAAAGACGACGCTTACTAGTGGCACGGGCGCTTGGGTGAGGGGGAGGAGGCCGTTGTATAGTTTGGCGGACGTGGTCGCCGGGCTGGAGCGCAGTAACGAACACCATGCTGGTTCGCCTCTTTTCATCGCCGCTGATGGGATGAATCGTGCTGACTATCTGATTAGCGATGGGTGAGCCTTTGGGATTGGAGGGAAACGAGCGTACGTTTTCTGACCCTTTTTTGTTGGATAGTATTGACGTACGTGATACAGCACTGTCGGTGGACGAAAAACAGCAACGCGCTGACGCAGTACTGTTTTACCATTTTGAAAAGTGAGTAGTTCGGTGTACCTCGTTCCCTCACTCGAAACTCACTCCCTTCAAGACGGATTGAAACGCTCGACAAGCAGGTATGAAATCTTGTTCCCTTCTCCAACACCTTGTATTCCCATGCATACCCGCTGCTATTATACGCTTTGTTTGGTCCTCTTTCAAACTCCAAGAACGCCTTGCCAAGATCCTTTTTCTGTTTCACGAAAACGCTGCCTGTCTCTATCCGCGCAAGATCATGCGCAAACCTCAAGAAGTGCTCCTCAATCCCAACGTAATGGAGCGACAACAGGACTGGCGCAACCGTTCGACGATACCCCTCGCGCAGGACAATCTCGAGCTCGATATGCTCCCGAACCAGTTAGAAAATCTCGCAGGGGACGTAGGAGTATTTATCAATTGTTTGAACGAGTTTGAGGAGTTTAATGATAAGGCGATAAGTCAGTCAATGCGGTCGTTTGAGGGCGACTTGAGAGTACGTCACATTTTCTATTATTTTCTTCTGTCTTGGCTGCGTATCTCATCTTTCTCATATTGCATTTGACTACAGTACTTTTCTGCTTGTCTTTGCGAGCACAAACGTGCGTACCCTGTCGCGATCGGTGTGTATATTACATCGTGTTCCCAGACCAGTTCCGATCATTGGTGGTGCAGCGGTATGTCCACGATTTAATGCTCAAGATAGGTGGTCATCTCGATGAGATCACTGCAGCGCTGACCATCTTCATCGAGATTGGTAGGTCACATGCGGTTCGATGGGTGTTGCACTACTGACGACATCTTAGGTATACCGACCATTTGGTTCCATCAACAACATGCTGCAAAGAATCTGATGAATGTCTCAACATTGTCAATTATCTTCGGGGCTGTCGATGCCTCGCTCTTGGTCCTCTCGAGCAATATGACGGGCAACGTCCTCGCCAACAGTGTCAACATGTTTTGGATGTCGTCATTGTTATTCAGTATCGCGGGCGGGGTCAACGGTCTTCTTGGTCTTGCTTGGAAACAATCCATCTGGTGAGTGTAACCGCGCTTACTTGTATCCCCCACTTCCTGAGTCCGTGCTTGGATTATATAGTCGCTCGCCTTTGCATCGAGTCCCGTGGTGGTTGCTTGTATGGATGAAAGGGTCTCCACTTGTGTTTCTCGTGATTGCTATCGCGTGCTTTTCCGCTGGCGTCATGCTCTTTACGTATTCATCTCGGCAGGTATGGCCTTCCCTCATGACTCCGCCTTGACTTTGTAAATCCATGTGTTTCATTTCAGAACCCCATCACGTCAGCGATTATCGTGGTCGCGACGGTACGTTGTTCCGCTCTGCCGGAGTGCCCGCAAAGTTTTAATCCCTTCTTTGTTCTCTGCTCTCGCCAGCTCGTTGCGTCGTCGGGTCTGATTTCCATCTCGGGGTGGTTCGTACTGGAGCGATGGACATTCCTCATGCAGAAGGACCAAAAGTGGCTTGAAGTCATCATCACCGAGACCCTCGACGAACTCGCTGCACTCGGTATCGTCCGTGCACACCGACTTGCGATGCAATGGTGCAGCCGAAGTCTCGTCCGCGATCCACGCGTCCGTTTCCAGAATGCTATCCGTACCGTGATCAAGTTGCAGCGCACGACCGGCAAACTTGCGACGCCCGTGCGTCCGGGGTTACCTCGCCGAGACTCGTGGTGGCAAACCTCGATGTCTGCGGGCCCAGAAACGTCTGCGAGTCCGGTGCCGGATCCGGGGCTTTTGGCGTTGAGAGGGGCGAGGGTGACCAAGGTAATCGAGGAGCTCAAAGCGCTGGAATTGACACAGGAGCTATTTCCGCATGGGGCGCTCGTGCGGCATATCCAGTTTTCGCCTAATGGCAAGTACTTCGCCACGTCAAGGTAAGGGAATTCATTTTTACACATTTTTGGGACGTTGTCCAATTGTCTTTATCAGTTGGGACAGAACTGCGATGATTTTTCGTGTTGGGGTGAGTTGTGTGTTGTCTATCGTTTTTTGCATAGGGTTTTGGTATGTTAACATGTGCTTTCGTCCTATAGGAGACGCTCGCGCATCATCGCACGCTCGTGCACGTCCGGGGCTTCGTCAGTCAGGTCGCTTTGTAAATTTCCTCCTGCTTTTGAAAGAGGGATAGTCTCATAATCCCACTCAGGTCCCCCAATGGTCGCTTGCTCCTCACGCGGTTTACGCGCGGTCTCAAGTTGTGGTCCGAGGTAAATCCCCGCCTCCCTTGTTGACGTTTACGTGCCTGTAAGAAAATCTGCCGCCTCATGTCGCGTTTTCTGTGTCCAGGATGGAGTGTGTAAGCAGACGATCGACCGATCCAAGACTGTCAGTTCGGTGGTTTGGCTTCCCAATGGACAAGGTGGGGAAGCGATCTCGAACTTCGGTTACCTTCTCACTCATGCTTGCTTTGTCAGCGATCCTCTCGGTTGAGGGTAGCGAGGTTGTAAAATTGGTGTATTCATACCGTTTGTGGATTGGTATGCGTAAAGTGCTGATCAACATGAACTAGGATCTGCACGGAAAGGTACGCATCGTTTGTCATTAGACAGGCCAACAAATATGTTATATATATCACCCACAATCGCCTTTGCAGGTCTTGGATGTCTATCATTTTGGGCACGTGCGACTGATCAACGTGGCGGTGACTTCGGATTGTTCGCGCCTGATAGCCGTTGGACCATCTGTACCACCTACGAATCAACCGCAGCCAACGCGCCAGACCAAAGTCGAGAAAAGGATCATCGGTAGGAGTGTGTTTGATCGTCAGTTTTCTTCCTGACCCAGGTGGACAGTATATAACATGCATATGAGACGAAAGGAGAGGTGAGAAAACAGCCCACATGGGTCCATGTGCAATTGCTGACAAAAGTCAGAGTGACCCAGAGTTGCATGGTTCTCCCTTCCCACTACGGAGGAACTCGCCCCGGAAACAGCTGTTGTCACACAGTCCTGCTGCCAGTGATGTATGTGCATGTCCAGAGGCGGACTTGCCATCAGATTCACATGCGTCCATATGGTCATTGATAGTTGTTCGCGAATCCCCTTGTGCATCCTCTGTTTCTGTCTCTCACAATATCTTATAGTACTATAAATGCCCGACACA